>BHFT01024222.1:0-113212 GCA_004320025.1 Laticauda laticaudata | reverse complement strand
CGCTCTCAAAAGGGGCAACAAAATTTATGCATTAACCGCGGAGCGATAACACGGCACGTGGGAGAGGACGCCAGAGCGGATGGAAAGCGGATGCTCGGAACGGAAGGCCCAGGATGGAAAGCAGATGGGAGCGCCGATGGCAAATCCGACTTAGGGCTTTCCGGGGGCGCCTCAGCAAAGCGGACGGCGGAACGGAAAGAGTGGAATGACAAGCGGATGGCACGCGGATTGAAAGGCGGAGCACAGTGAGGAAGCCTAGCGGCAGGCCAGCAGCGGAAGTCCTAACGGATGCCTGCATTAAGATTGCGCATGTTGGGGGGGATGCATTGGGTAAGCTACCCAGGATATAAAGGAAGCAGCTCCACGTGGGCCAGCATGTGGAGGAAAGACTGCTGCCGGATACAATCGAGTCCTTGCCTGCCCTGCCTGCATTCTGCCTCAAGCCTCCTGGCCAGCATCACTGCAGCCTTGCTCTCTGCCTGCTGGCAGCCTTGCTGCCAGCCTGCCGGTTCCAGCTTTCTGGCCAGCCAGTACTTCCTGCCAGCCTTGGTGCCTGTCTGCCTGCCTGCCTTCCTGCCAGGATTCCTGCCAGCCTTCCTGCCTAGCCTTCCTGCCAGCCTTCCTGCCCGAGATTGGTAGCGTCCAATAGCCGCCATGCCAGCTTCTGATTGCCCAGCAACCTGCCGCCATCCCTGCCAGAAGAGACAGGGGCCACCCTCCCACCCCCTGTCCCTGACTCTGCTTCTGCTGGGGCTTCTGCTGCTCGGGCTCCGCTCTTCTGATGCTGGAGCTTCTGCTGAAAGCTGCTCTGGCAGTGGTGCTTTCTTTGCTGCTGCGACTCTGCTGAAGCTGCTCACTGGTCCTGCTCTGGTCCTACTCGCGTCGCTTCCTGGACTTGCTCGTACTGCTTGTAGACTGCTCGATACTCTAGGTCTTTGCTCGTGCTCCTGGTCCTGCTCGTACTCCCTGGTGCCGCTGCTCGTGCTTCCTGGTCATGGCTTGTGCTCCTGGTCGCAGCTTGTGCTCCTGGTCCTGGGTGCTGTGCTGCTGCTGCTCTGATCCTGGTCTTTACCGCTGCTGCTGGCTGGCCGTGCTGTGTTGCTGGTGCGCTGGTGGCTGCTGCATCCTGCTGCTCGCTAGCTGATGAATTGATGCATGATGTCGATTAGTGACCTGTAGGTGATGATCGATGATTGATGATTCCCTGCTGGTGCTGCTGCTGCTGGGGTGTTGGAGGAGCAGCCCCTACCAACTGGGAACCCTCTGATGAGGGCCCATCTGGTCCTTGCAAAAGGAGGAAAGTAAGGCGTATGACCGGGGGACGGAGAGGATGGGCAACAATCTTCATTGAGGAGGAAACACGAGGATGAGGTGCTGGGAAATGGCTGTAGAGAGAGATGACTATCTGTGTGCGGAACAGGACACTGTTGTACAGCGGACAACACAAAAGGAAGCAGGCTGCTTGGAGAGAGGAATGGATGGAACATTTTGCTCGTCCGTTGTGTCCGTTTTGCATCCGTTGGACAGTGTGACAGGGCCTTTAATAACAGCATCCTGGAACCAGATATTTTCCTTTATGCTGAGTGAAAAGGTGGAGTGTCTGAATGTTTAGAAATGTTTCTTCCTGGATTTCTCTCCACCTGTGCTAACTTGCCATTTATGAGAAATGCTATCAAGAGTCAAGCCATTATCTTTTGATTATTTATGTCCGTTTCTTTCTTCCATTTCTTTCCTAGCCTTCTCATAATTTCTTAGACATCAAAAGTATAACTATTTTTTTGCAACTCCAAAATACAGTATTTATTTATAATTTCCATAATCAAGTTGTGGCATATGTTGTATAAGATGGTATGTAATGTTGTGAATTGATAAATATTTTGAATGCTATTATGGCAGAGTTCACACTGCTTTATTTGGTTTGGGATTGGTTTTTGGGATATATTGGCTGCTTACATGCTTCTTGCATAGAATTTTTAGCCCAATGGGAATAAAACTGTCAGTAGCATCTGATATTATTGATTTCATGACTGTATTTATGAATGGAGCAAGGCTGTGATTATTGCTCTTCAAGGTATTTGGTAGTTGTATCCCATCGTGGGTGTAACACAGTACATTTTTCAGCTATGTTCTCTTTTGTTAACTGACTATATAAGAGAAAAACCCAGATTTTTAGTCTTAAAGAAAAACACATCAATTGTACAAAGTTTGGGAGAGAGTCCTATGCAGTTAGATGCAAGTATACTTCTGAAACTTTTGTTTCTAAAGTTTTTGATTTAAAACACAAATTACACCTTAACTGAAAGTTTGAAATTAATATTTGAACTCTTTCTCTTGATTTTTTTTAAAGTAAGTAGTTGACAAAGATCTGGTTATTATTCATTTATATCAAGAAGTGCCAGGGTTTTTTTTAAATGTGCAGACTTTGCAAGTTTAAAAATGATAAATGAGTCTCTCAAATATAATTTTAAAGGTAGTGGTTCCCACCCTCCACATACACACACCCTTGAAATATAATCACTGTAATCCTTCTGCTGCAAATAATCAAACATTCTGCTTCTGGCAAATTTTGATAGGGCCTGTCAAGCTTTTAATGGTCAAATTTATTTTTCTGAAAAATAGCAAGCAAAGGAATTCATTGAACATGAAACTAAACTGTTAAAAACAAAAGAAATATTTTAAACAGCATCTGAGATAGATTTAGAATTGAGATTGCCTTAGTGGAATTAACATGAAATTGAGAGAAACTACGCTGTAATAGCATGATCGTCGAAGTCAGAAGTAATAAATCATGTCATCATTCATAAACAATACTGTAAAAGTGGACTGTTTGGGCAAGTGCAGATAACTGGCAATAATATCCTTTTGATTAGGATACATCTGAAGGCTGTATTACATAATCTGTGAGCAGTGAAAAAGTTTTCTAAAATCAGGGTAAATTTTCTACAACACTAATCCAAAGAAACACCAGGAAGGTAAATTACACACCCAGGAGAAATGCAATAAGAACATAAAAATATCTGTGGGTTGAAGCCACAGGCTTATCTAAGGTAGTCTATTAGGCATCACACATTGGCCAATTGGATACATATGGAAAGTGAGCAAGCCCATCTGGGGAACAGTAGCTTACAGATACCAGATAATCAGAGTTGGAAGGGACCTTATAGGTTATCTAGTCCAATCCCCCCAACCAATTTCTGACAAATGGCAGTCCAATCTCTTCTTGAAGATCTGAAGTGATGGCACTCCCACAACTTCCGAGGGCAAGCTGTTCCATTGGTTGATTGTTCTCACTGTCAGAAAGCTTCCCCTTATTTCCAGGTTAAATCTCTCCTTGTTCAGTTTCCATTCATTATTCCTTGTCTGGCCTAAAGGTGGTTTAGAAAATAGCTTGACTCCTTCCTCTCTGTGGAAGCCCCTCAAATATTGGAAGACTGCTTTCATGTCTTCCCTGGTCCTTCTCTTCACTAGACTAGCCAAGCCCAGTTCCTGTAACCATTTTTATGTTTTAGTCTCCAGTCCCCTAATCATCTGGTTGCTCTTCTAGAGTCTCAACATCTTTTTTATAATGTGGTGACCAAAACTGGATGTAGTTCTCTGGTGTGGTCTTACTAAGGCTTTATAGAGTGGCATGAGTACCTCACTTGATCTTGATTGTATCCTCTGTTAATACAACTTTGGACTGCATTAGCTTTTTTGGCTGCTGCTGCACACTGTTGTCTCATATTTAGCTGGTTGTCCACTAAGATTCCAAGATCCCTCTCACAGTTATTGCTATTGAGCCTGGTTTCACCCAATCTATACGACGTGTACTTTTGGTTTTTTCTTGTCTTAGTGTAGGACTTTACTTTTCTCTACACTGAATTTCATTTTGTTAGATATAGCTCACTTTTCCAGTCTGTCAAAATCCATCTGGATCTTGGGCCTATCTTCTTGGGTGTTAGCTGTTCCTGCTAGCTTAGTATCATCTGCAAATTTGGTAAGTTCCCCTTCTATTCCCTCATCTAAGTTGTTAATGAAGATATGAGATATTGAAGACTACTGAGCCTAGACAAAACCTTGTGCACCACACTCTTCCTTCCTTCCTAGACTTAGACCCATTAAGGACTATTCGTTGAGTATGGTTTGTCAGCCAGTTGTGAGTCCATCTAGTGTGCTGCTATCTATTCCACTTTTTTTCTAGCTTTCTAAGAAGTAGGTTTGTGGTTCTACTTTTCAAATGCCTTGCTGAAATCTACATATATTATGTCCACAGTATTTTTCTAGTCTACTAATTTAGTCACTATATTGAAGAATGAAATAAGATTGGTTTGGCAACGATCTATTCTTAACAAACCTTTTCCAGTATCTTCCCAGGTATTGATGTTAGGCTGATTGGTCTTATATTTCCTGGGTCTGGGTTTTTTTTTCTCCTTTTTTGAAGATGGGAACCACATCAGCTCTTTTCTACTCCTCTGGTAGTTCCCCGGTGCTACAGTTTTTGAAAGATATGGTGCAGTGGTTCTGGGATATCTCTGCCAGCTCCTTTAAAACTGCAATATAATCCATCAGACCCTGGTGATTTGTGTTCCTCAAGATCAGACAGGTTGTTCTCTTACTATTTTTTTTTTTTGCTTATTTTAACTTTTATTTCTGGTCTGTCTTTTATAGTTATGTTTTTGTGTGGGTTGAACTCTAGTTCTTTTGCCTGAAAGACCGATGCAAAGAATGAGTTAAGCAGTTCTGCTTTCTCTCTGTTTGCCTGTTTCTTCCTTGCACTCTTCTCTCTTTTGGACCAACTGTTTTTTTTCTTGATTTTTTTCTTGTTATTTATATGTTGGAAGAAACTTTATTATATTTGACTTTTGTTGCAGCTCTTTATTCGTTCTGAGCTTTGCTTTCCTGACTTCGTCTTTGCAGATTCTAGCTGTTTGCTGATATTCTGCCTTAGTTATATGTCCTTTCCATTTTTTGTACATGTCCTTTTTTTCCTTTCAATTTGCCAGAGAGATTCTTTGTGCAACCATGCTGGTTTCTTCTTGGATTTCTTGTTTTTTTCTTTCTCAGTGATATTGTGCTGTTTTGGGCTCTATGATTGTACTTTTCAGAGTTTCCCAAGACTCTTGAGTTGTTTTCCCTTTTAGGATTGTCATCCATGGAATTCTTTCCCAAGTTCTGAGTTTATTAAAATCAGCTCTTTTAAAATCCAAGTGTCATTATGTTCTATTGGTTGTGTTTTGTTTATGTTTAAATTCTATATGACATGGTCACTCTCATCCAAGGTTTCTACAGTTTCAACTTCCTCTATCACTTCTTCTTTGTTCATTAAGATTAATCCAGTATGGCTGTCCCTCTAGTTTCATCCTCTACCTTTTTGGACAACAAAGTTGTCAGCTAGGTTGTTTAGGAACTTATTGTGCAGAATTAGTTTTCCAATTGATATCAGGATAATTGAAGTCCCTTACTATTGTTGTGTGTTACCTGCATATGTTTGTTAGTTGGTTGGCAAAAAGGACATCTATTTTTTTTCTGCTTGATTGGGTGGCCTATAATATTACATCTATGGTCATGTCATTCTTTTTTCTTTTTAATTGACTCATATGTATTCTAGGAGGTTTTCATCTTTGGTTTCATGCATTAGTGGAGCAGTGTAGTGGTCCTTTACATACAGTGCAACTCCACCTCCTCTTTTATGGGGTCTTGGATTTTTTAAAACAGTTTGTATCCTTCTACCAATATGTTCCAATTCATGGGTTTCATCCCACCAAATTTCTGTTATTCCACTATGTCATATTTACCTTTATGTATTCGTAGTTTGAGTTCACCCTGTTTGTTTCCCCAGACATTGTGCATTTGTATATAGGCACTTGAAATCTTTATGTCTGATGCTGTATTACTGTCTACATAACCTGTGTTGTGCCTGCCTGCCCCTACTTTTCTTGCCACCTGTTTTATTTATGCACATGGTTTGATTTATGCACATGGTATGGCACTCACTATTAAAGGCTTGGTTTTGGTTGACAGCAAGGTTTGATAATCTTACCTGCACAAACATCTATTTTTCATGCACTGGTATCCTTATTATAGGTTGCTGGGACAGCAATGTTCTGTATCCATTAATTCTCTGTCCCCGCTGTTCAGTTTAAATGTTTATCCAAGAAATCTGTGAATTTAATGCAAAATAACTCAGTCCCTTTCTTTGATGGATGCAAACCATCTCTTTTTTGTACAATTTTTCATTGGACCAGCTGCAGACATCATGACTAATAAAACCAAAGCCTTCCCTTTTACACCACTCCTTTAGCCACACATTAAACTCTGCTATACACTGGCCTTTCTCTTTTTGTTCTTTGTATACTGGTAGAACTTCTGAAAAGATAATCCTATAGCCCATATTACTAAATTCCTACTCCAAGCTCTGGAAGTCTGAACAGAAAGTACATCCTTCTGGGATAGATAGTTTGTACCAAGATGCATAATAGCATCAACAGCTTCTTCAACTGTCTCTAATATTTAATAGTAACTAATATTTAAGGCATGCTGCCTATGATTGAAGAGGTAGCAAACAATCATAAATATTGATAGCCAAAGACAGTCTGATGTTCCATGAACATGGCTAGTTTCTTTTTAAAATCATCCCAATTCTCTGCCATCTGCAAGAGATAGAGAGAAAAAAACCCTTATGTGTGTTAACTAAGCCTTTTCCTCCTTCCTTCTATGGGTCCAATTACTGTAATATTTTCTCATAGGAAAGCTGCTGCAGTTCATTATCTTTTTCAAGACCTTGTTGTACTTTCCAAGCTCTATGATATCTTAAGATGTGATGATCTGAATTCGAGGTTGGGGTTAAAATGTGGTCTCACTAGATTTGTTTAAGACCTATTATACAGCCCTATATTTCATAATGTCACTTTCCTCACCAGGAAGAGCATAATGGATGTGATGATGAAAATGAAGATGATGGAGAAATATAATATCACTTGAAATTTCAATTTACCAGAAAAAGAAGCCATGAATGTGGAACATAAAAACATAGCCTGGGTAAAAGTTAATAACCCTTTAACAGACTATTCTCCAAACAGTGATAGTTATGCCACATTCTCAGACTTCCCCTTTCTCCCCAAATCTCCAGGGATGAAGGAGCAAATAATCAAGCCTGTTAAGTACAATCTTGAAAAGCAAACCATGCAATTGTTACACTAAAGTAGCACTAGCACAATTATGTAAAAGTGGCACAATTTTATTAAAGAAGATTCTTACATTAATTGGAAGAGGATGGCCAAGTTATTCTTCTTTTAGAAAGTTTAAAGGATTCATTTTATATAAACAATACTATATATATAGTTGCAGGAATTATAAGATTTTCCCTATGTCCTATCATGATTCCATTACATCGGCCCATCCCACCTGGTCAATCAAGGAAGGTTAAAGAGCTCCAACTGCTGGAATCTAAGAAGATAGCCTTCTCTGCTGTTTCCCCTGCCCTATTCTCCCTCCAGAAATGAGGCAGGCCCCCACTTTCCTGGCTTAAAACATGGCTGTACAGGAGCATGAAAATCGTGGTGCCATAAGACCCCTTCCTTTGCCAACTAATTTTTAACAGAATTTAATTCTTGCCTCTGTAATTTTATTTCTTTAAATTTTAATTAAAAATTAACTCTAATATTTTAATTTAATACATCATTTTTTTATATTTGATGTTTCATTGGATACCACCCACAATCCATCTTTGAGGGAGATGGGTGATTCAGAAATGTGAAGAATAAATAAATAAAATTAGAATAAGTTGTTCCTCCAATCCAAAGCAACAGGAAATGATTTTAATGGCATTTCTTTTTTCTTTTTCTTTTCCTTTTCTGGTGAATTGTCTGAAAAGGAACAAGCCTGGATGCAAACTTTAGCAGAATGAGACAGAAAAACATGGTCTGGGGTGGGGGGAGTTTATGACTGTGTGAGGATGCTCATATAAGTTCTGTCTGTGATTCCCGGAAGCAGTTGTATCTTTTTTGTCATTGTGTGGCTGCTCTCTGAAGCTGTAGAACAGGGGTGTCAAACTCATGTCATCATGGCAATGTCATGTGATATGCCAGGACTTTCTCCCCTTTGCTAAACCAGTCATGGGCATGGCCAGCACATGATGCATCTAACCTACGGGCCGGGAGTTTGACAGCTCTGCTCTAGAACAATCCCAGGAAAGACACTGCTGCTTTCAGGAGTCCCAGGAGAGTCTAAGTTCTGAGAACCTAAACACTCAGAAATATCTGTTTGCCTTTGAATCTGAAATACTGTACAGTTGAAGTATGCATAATAATATGGAAATATTTTGCAAACATAAATTAGAGGGAAAATATATGAAAAGAAAAATGTCCAAGTGATGGAAAGAAAGGGTGAGGGTTTGAAGTTAAGTAAAGGGAGGAAGCTGCAGGATCATTAAATGCTGTTCAGCTACAATTTGCAGCATCTCCCACTGTTGTCCATATTGTAAAGCTGTTGGGAACTGTAATTCAGCAGCATCTAGAAAACCCCAGGATTCGATTCCTGAATTAATATATGTAAATTAAAGTCTCAGTCTTCTAAGCATTTTCCTTGATGTAAATCCCATAGGATTCAACGAGATGTATATCAAAGTAGACATTACCCTGTTTGACAGCTTCATTTTCTGCAGCACTCTGAGTTTGGATGATACTGGAAAATAAGCAATGACCTGTTTATCATTCAAGCTTCTCAGACTTGAATATAACTTTTTAAAATATATCTCAGTTATACCCAGATCATTCTTCAGATGTATTTGTGATCATCTGATGGTATCTACTAAGCTAAGCAACCCTCCCAAAATGGAACTTTTATGTAAGTCTTTATTGAATTATTATTATCCTTTACAACTTTTAGCTTTAATATATATATTAAATATTCTCGGCTTCTAGGTGCTAAGAAAGGATTTTTTGAAATGACCATCAGAACTTTATTGTTTCATATGTTATTATTAACACAATCTGATGCTAAGGAGTTTTACTACTCTTCCCCACCTTAAAAGAAATCTGTTCCAAATGCAAAACACAAACAGAGGAGAGGAGTTTCAGTTTTAGTTTGACAACACCAAGCAGCTTTAGTACAGAACAGTTGAGCTAAGCCATGTCCAGGCTCTTTTGCTGTCTCCTTCTTGCTCACACAGCAAATACTCTTTCAGTTTCCCATCAACCCTCAACTCTGTCACACACTGACAGGACCCTAGCCAGATGAATACCAATGGATAGGCAGAGGCAGAATTTCCTCCCCCTTATTTTCCTCTCCCAAAGGTAAGCCCGACCACATAGTTTCGTAGCAAAGCACTGGTATCGAGCTAATAATGATCCCATTTTTCTACCCTCTATCCATAGTGCAGATTTAAAGGAGTAATCCCAGAGGAAGGGACTGGGAAAAGGGAATGGCATTTATATTGGATGGAAAGTAACAAGGATAATCAAATCTTTTGTTATTGCTCTTTTTGAAGTCCAGATGACAGAATCAGAAAATGAGGAGGAAGACCCAGTGGGGACACAGAGAAGATGCTAGCACCAATAAGGTTGGATGCTGTCCAAATTTTTGAAGGGGAAAGGAGACATTGACTTAAATGAGTGGTATTGTGATGAACTAAATGGAGTTGGGCTGATATTTATCTTCAAGTGATCTTGTCCCATGGATTGTCTGTGATCTGTGCTTTAGCAAGCTGTTAGTTCTGTGTCCAGCAGCTGGCTGGTGAAAGAACCTCATCAGTAACAGATGAACAAGTATTCCATTGTCATGTGCCCTTTCGTGCATTAGCTCAGTGACAGGATGATCTAGCAGCTGGTCAGACAAAAGCACAGTTTTGCATTCCAGGAGCTAATTGAGCATTCTCATAATATATAGTTAAAAAAAAAAAGTGACAGTCTCTCTTTTTCCATCACCTCTAACAAACATATTATTTAAATAATAGGAGTATGGACTTAGAACAATACTTATTGAAATAAGTGTTCGACATTATTCAGGGAAATTTAGAAAATAAGGATTTGGCGGGTGGGGTTGAGCTATGGTTGAACAATTGTGAACACTCAGGGATGATTTACATGTTCTTAATATAGATTTTCTTACCTTTTTTTTCAGTTTTGGTGCCCACTGTATTTCAGTCTTCCTCTTTTTTCCCCCCAGAATTAATTATGAAATAAGGGAGTAGAGTCAAAACACGCAGGTGGCAGGTGGTTTTTCTCTAGTCTCAAATTACATCATTGAAACAGGCACTTCTCAGTTAAAATATTCTGCCTCAAGGGCTTATTATTCTATGGTGTTCATTATAATGTTTTAACCACTGAAAACCTATTCCCTGAAAGCTCCACAGAAATGAGCAAGAGATATGCTCGGGATGAACAGATATCCCAGCAGATTTTGCAAACCATCAGAAAAGATTTTCAAGAGTAAAAATGACAATGAAAGCTAAGAAGCCAATTATATTAATTTCTGCTTGGAAGAATTTCCTAAGCCCTAGTCACCAGCTTCCTGCTATGTTTTTCAATTTCCATTATATTTTGATATATTTTGAATTCTTCATTCATTTTTTTCTTTTGCCAACCCAGAAGTACACAACCCGAGGCTCCAAGGCTGCAACTAACTCCTAGAGCTTCTCAAAAAATTGCAGCCAATTTTTTCCTCAAATTTCCCATTCCTGGGAGTGATCTTATTAATTGATCTTCTTCAGTTTCTTTCAATTTACATTCAATTTAATTAAAACTGAAGTCAAATGTAGTGTTTTTGTCCCACTTTTTTTGGGGTGGGGAGGTAGGGATATAGGTTATTTTAGGGAGTGAAGTCTCTGGCATGCCAAACAAAACCTAATGTCATCAGTTTGAAGAAATATAGTGTATTCCTGTCCCAAACTATTCAATGAGGGTAGCAAATTATACATATTGCTGTTATTCATGAAACCTTTAGCAGATAATGAGGCCATCCTTTCCCTCATTGCACTCCAGATTTTGTTCTGCCCATTTGTTTTTTGGATGCTTTGCCTACAGCTAAACAAGCAACTGGACAAGCAAATAAAAATGAGATCTTATGATTTCACTTGGGTAAAAACTGATGAAGTTGAATAGATGGTGGAACCTGGCTGAAAACTTCTATATCTCTTGGCATCTTACTAGTTATTTTTTCCTGACAGAACATTGAAACAGATTTACAATTTGGTGTACCTCCAGTGACATCAAGCCTTCAACAAATGCTGAAGCCATTCATAATCAGTACACAGGGCAGCATGGTCTTTGCTGTCATCCCAGGGAGCCATTCTGCTCTCAATGACACTATGAAACATTGTCCTCTAGAAAAGTGGAAAGTATCACAATCATGCAACTTTTGCTTGGGCTCAAAAACTTTGGAGGATAGGAAAATTTCATGCAGCAGATTATGAATTTTATGATTCTATGCTACCATAGGAATATCAGAACAAGATAATACTATTAGCAAATGCTGAAAACTTTCAAAGGTTTTTATATTTGTTTTCCATTTTTTTCTGAGTTGGATGTTGATCTTTTCTATAACTTGATTTTATGGAATGACTCTTGATATTTTATTTTGGTCTATTTTGATCTGTATCTCTATCTATCTATCTATCTATCTATCTATCTATCTATCTATCTATCTATCTATCTATCACACACACACACACCATGGCACAGTATGGCAGCAAATGGACATCCCAGTAGTGGGATTCAATTTATTTTACTACCAGTTCTGTGGGCAAGGCTTGGTGGGCATGTCATGGCTTGGTGGGTGTGGTAGGGGAAGGATACTGTAAAATGTCCATTCCCACCCCACTCCTGGGGATACTGCAAAATCCCATTCCCTCCCTACCCCACTAACCTGCTTTCCAGCATTTTCTCCTGTGCAGGGCAACAAAAGAAGACCCAGCCGATCAGCTGGGATTTGGGAGGCAGAGAATAGATGAGGGAGGGGCCAGCCAGAGGTGTTATTTGCTGGTTCTCCAAACTACTCAAAATTTCCTCTACCAGTTCTCCAGAACTGGTCAGAACCTGCTGAATACCACCTCTAGCCAATACCTGAGAAAATGTGAGAGAAATGCCTATAGTGGTATGGCCATGTCCTACGTGCAACACCCCACACTGTTGCCTACTATGCCTTTCACTTTAAAATAGATGGCAAGCGTCCACATGGGAAGCCAAAGTAAAGATGGCAAGACACAATAAATGCAGACATTAAAATTGCTCTGCTGGATCTGAATGCTGCATTTGATTATGTAAGATGATGTTTGTCGATCAGAAAAGATAGAAGATGATGATGATGACAAGATGATGTTCATGATGACATAGTTCAAATATGGTAATCTGAACACTGAATTTTGAGTTACAATTGCTTTTATATAATAGACGCATTATCTCCTGTAACATTAATAGAAACAAAACAAAAAGTGCCATTTAAAAATATATTTTAGTAAAACTCACTAAATAGAGATTTTAACTTTTTCAAGGAAAAATATCAATAATTTGAAAGCAGTTATTTTTCATAGCTTTTATTATATTGATGCTTACTTAACTGCAAAAGTTATAAGTCTTAACTTATACAGTCTGCTTTAAGGAGAGCAACTTCAGTATCTCTTTCAGTAGAGGCAGGATTTGTTGTGTTACTGGCTTGATTCTAATCACATTTACTTCTAAATAAACTCATTTTTATTTCTGTTAAGTAGAATATGTTTTTGGATTAGATTTTTAGTAAGTAAAAATCTTGGTTCCATTACAGCAATTATCACAATACTGCGTGAATGATAAAATTCTACAAAGAACCTTGTGCTGCAAAGCAGAGCAGAAGCTCAAGTAGGCATTGTGTCATGTTTAAAAGTATGAATTCCTGTTGGTTAACCTTTGACAGCTATGCATCTCATTTAAACAACAGAGGTGATTAAATTTCATCTTCCCATTTTCTCACTAGAGACACAAATGCCCAGGCTCAAATTATCCTACTTCATACACATTATGCAAAAATGTAACTTTCTGGACAAAGTTTTAATGGTGGGAAATGTGGAAGGAAAGAGGATGGACTCATTTCCAGTGGCAAGTGGTACACTTTTGAAAGACCAGGTAAAGGAATAGTCATCATGGAGAAAATCTACTATGAGGTCCAAGACTGGACACTAACTTGATGGCACTTGATAAATTAATTAATATGTTAGGATAATATCCTCAATTTATGGTTCTAAATTTTAGTTTTGACTTAAGCAGAAATTCCAGGGAAGTAGATAAGTTATTCTGGGACAAGAAGACATCCAATTAAGAAATAAAATGTTTTGTGTAATCCTTCTGCTTCATTTGCTAATTTCTGTAAGTGTCATCGTTTCAAATGAAAAAAAAATTCTAGCTTCTATAAAGCAGTGTGGTTTAATAGAGAGAAGGTATCTCTTGAACAGATCTAGTAAGATTGGAATCAAAGTATCTGCAGCTGTATTCCCACATTAATCCCAAGGTACCACATGTTTTTTCCAGCATGTTGCTCGAGAAATATGTCCTATGAATTAATGGAATGTCTCACTAAACATAGATAAGATTGTTGTGCAAACTATGAATTTCATTAGTGACAATTACAATTAATATGTTTTTAAATTCAAGTCTTGGATTGAAAACCTAAGCAATTCAGTAGGTTTTTACTGGCACGAAAGAAGCTTTTATCATGAATTTCCTTCTTTTCCTGTTTTTGTTATTAGATATTATCCCAAGAATGGACTGGAGGAGGTGCAGAAGGCCCTCCAAATTTATTAGGGATATATTTTGAAATAAATCAATTGATGTATGTTATAGCCTGAGAATAATAGAATATCAAATAGAAAAACAGAAGGAAGGAACTGTGGAGGTCTTCTAGTCCAATCCCCTACTCAGGCAGGAAATCCTATACTATTTCAGACAAATGGTTGTCCAATATCTTTTTTTAAAACCCCAGTGGTGCAGCCCCCCATAACTTTTGGAGGTGTTGATAAGTCATTCCACTGATCAATTGTTCTGCCAGGAAATTTCTCTTTAGTTCGAAAGAGTTTGTTTAGAAACTCTTTAGTTTGTTTAGTTTGTTTCTCTTCTTGATTAGTTTCCATTTATTGCTTCTTGTCCTGTATTCAGATCTTTTGGAAAATAGGTTGATCCTCTCTTTGTGGCAATTCCTTAGATATTGGACACTGCTATCATGTCACCCCTAGTCCTTCTTTGCATTAAACTAAATGCAATGGTTCTTATGTTTCAGCTTCCCTAATAATATTTTTTTGCTTTTCTCTGCACTCTTTCTAGAGACTCAACATCTTTTTTGTATCGTGATGATATAACACAAAAAACTGAACTCAGAATGGTCTTTCCAGCAAAATTCTATACATGTAGAAGAGTATCTAAATGCTCCTATTGGAAGTTTCACTGACTCGCAAATTTTTGCATACTAAAAACAGAATCCAATTCTCTCCTTCCTCTTCATGTCTGTATTCATTTATTTTCTCTAGCTTTGTCAACTGAATTTCTAAGTGCATTTGCACATCTGAATAATACCATAATCAGGAATTTGTTATAGTTACCCAACTCCAATAGACTCCAGTTATTTAAACTTTACCCAGGTTTTTATTGTTGGTTGCAGAATTAGCCAAATGTTTAGATCTGGCATTTTTATCCACCAACCTTCACAAGGACCTGGTTTAGGCAATTGTTGTTGTCTGGTTATATTAAAGGTACCATTGTAAGATATAAGCTGTTTGAGGTAAAGCTGCCTTTTACAGTTGACTGAGGGTGATTCTGTCAATGACAAGATGTTCAAATGATGATCCAGCTATTTTGGGATTTTACCTAAAATGCCCATTATTTTGGTACTTATTGTGGTTCTCTGCTCAGTCAGCAGGTGTTTATACTGGATTTGGCATTTTTATCTACCTATTTATGTTATTATTATTATTATTAATAGAAGTCACTTAGCTTCACCAGGATTTTTTGCTTAAGATGGAAAGTTTTGTGATATTCTATGGTCTGAATATGTGACCTGATATTTATACTTTTGGTGTTGATGTGCAGAATCATCCCTCCATCAAAGGAAACTTGTACAGAAAATTTAATAGCAATAGCACTTATACTTATATACCACTTCACAGTGCTTTACAGCCCTCTCTAAGCAGCTTACAGAGGTAGCATATTGCCCCTAACAATCTGGGTCCTCATTTTACTGAGCTCAGAAGGATGGAAGGATGAGTCAACCTTAAGTAGAGGTACCATAAAAAAGAAACCCTAGTTTGAAAGTGGACAGTGGAAATAAATAAAGTGTGATTATATCTAAATGTAAAACTACCCAGCACAACAATTAGGGCTTAAAATGAATAAGAAACTTCTGGTCCCAGTGATGGATTTTTGTAACAAAGAGGGCTACCAAACAAAGGTTTTTTAAAGGAGACTCTCAGTAAAATAAATGCATTATATTTATAATCTTAGATTAACATGACCACTTCCCAAGAAAGAAGAATAGAGTTCAGGCTTTTTACAGTTTGCAAATACTGTATCTTCTACTCATCTAGGGATGCAAATTTATATTTCATTTACACAGAAATGCAATATGTTTCAGCAAGAATTCTTAAAGAATTGGTTTCAGTGGCCCAGAAGGCCACAAGGCTGAGAAGTGTTGTGCATACAAAGCTGGTACAAAAGGGGAGGAGGAGGAGGAGGAGGAGGCAGCGAGGTAAGGAAAGAGGCACGGAGGCAGGAGGAGGAGGAGGAGGAAGGTGAATAGAAGAAGAAGAAGAAGAAGAAGAAGAAGCAGAAAGAAGAAGAAGAGAGAAGAAGAAAAGAAGAAGACTGCCAGCAGTTGTTGACAGAGTTTCAGCTTAATATATGCAGCCTCATGACCTTCCCTTCTTCCATTGACTGTTCAAATTAACAAAGGGCAAGTAGATGATGGCATAGAATAGAATAGGATAGGATAGAAATAGAATAGAATAGAATAGAATAGAAGAGAAATGCTTTTTATTGCCCAAGTGTGATTGGACAAGACACAAGGAAATTTGTCTTGGTGTAATACTCCTCAGTAATCAAGAAAAGATACATTCATTAAGAATCAGATCCATAATTGTGCGAACACTTTGATAATAGTCATAAGGGTAAAATCAACAATCAATTCATAATAAGAAACAGTAATTTAAATTTGTAAGGATAAACGCGTTAAAGTTACAGTCTACAATCACAAGTGGGAGGGGATGGGTGATAAGGAGTGATGAGAAGATTAACAGTAAATAGTAGTAGTGCAGACTTTGCAAATAGTTGAACGTGTTGATGGAATTATTATGTTTAGCACTGTTGGCTTCAGGAAAAACCTGTTCTTATGTTAGTTGTTCTGGCGGTGCAGTGCTCTAAAGCATTGTTTAGAGGAAAGGAGTTGAAGCAGTTTTAAGGCTAGGTCCACAGGCCGACGGATGCAAACGTATGCATAAAGGACACAGTGGATGAGCAAAAATTCGGGGGTGGCTCTCCGTTGTCATTCCGCTCCAAAAAGTGTCAAAAATTTGCATAAACAGAACAGAGAAAGAACGGAAAAGAAGGACGTGGGTAGTACATAGCAGGGATATTAAGCAGATGTTCATAGGAAGAGCCTAGCGGAATACAGTGGAATAGAACCAGATGACACCTCCGAAGGGGTTCCAAGGGGAGAATTGCATTCAGAGGAAAGACGTGCTGCCACATACATCTAGCGAGGAACACCATGGTTCGTCCAAGTCAGGGAAAAAGAGGAAGCCCGTGCCTACTCGTTCCAGTTCTGGCAAGAAGGACAAAAACCAGCATCCCACCCCGTGGCATTGACCCTGGAACCTCCTCCTCCTGTTAGCTGATCTATGGACCAGCCCCAAGGGCCCTCAAAGCCCTGCTGCTCAAGCCCCTGGAGGCCCTGCTACTCTGAAAGCCCTGAAGCGCCATGTCCAAGCCCCTCCCAGAGGGAGGAAGAGGCAAGGCAAGGAGAAGGGAGAGAGGAAACAGTACCCGTTTTGCAAGGAGCATGAGGATGAGGTGCTGGAATACGCTGAGGGAGAAACGAGTACCTCTGGAGAAAGGGCCAGAGACTCTATCGGCGGACACACAAGAAAAAGCAGGCAGCTTGGAGAGGAAGCAAGCAGAGAGCCTAGGGTACACTGCAGAAGTACTCCTTGGGATGGTGGAAGACACATGCACCCTGGTATGGCAAGCTACACCCTCAAAAATTCGCGGCAGGCCGCTGTCAAGCTCACTGACCAAAGATGGTACGTCATGGCAAGTGCAGTTTCCTTGAGGGTGAGATCCGCCACCGAGGAGAAGCCGCTCTGCCACCCCTCTCCCTCAGAAAGCCCACGACAGCCAGTCCCTTTTACCAGCAGGACAACTACCATGTCCAGGCAGGTGTCTTTCAGAGGGCCCCCACGGCAAGGGAGCCCCAACAGCTGCACTCCCCAAGCCGGCGGACTTGGAGGATCCCCTGTACAAATGGAGGAAGAAGCAGCAGCTACCAGAGACCAAAAGCGCCCAACCCCGATGCCCAGCTCCACAGGATGCACAGGTAAGGGCAGGACTGAAGGCCAGAACCACACGTGTCCTGTTGGAGATCAGGGACACAATGAAGACCAGCACAGAACTTCTCTCTCCAGCTGGTCCACTGGACAGAGGACCTCGGCGCCACCACACATCATCACACTATGTGAACAACACCTCAGGGACCTGCTGAGGGCCCAGGACAGGTGATGAAGGAGAAGATAACAGCACTTCTGCACAACCCTCAAGGCCCAGATGAAGCTGCTCCTATCCAGTCCAGGTCTGTTCCTCCACCCAGCAATGTCACAGCCCTTCCACAGCTTTCACACATCCCCTCACCTACCAGGCTATGACTACCACAGACTGTCCCACAGCAAAACAGACCTTCCCAGTCCAGGCCCATGTTCATTAGTCGGCACTCCCCCGATGCAACAGATGTTTCCTCGCATGTCCACAGAGTGCCTCACCTCACCAGCTGCCAGACACAAGAAGCCCCACTTACACTCCTCTTTCCTCCCACCCCCAACAGCCAAGCCCGTCAACGGACAATCTGTCATCAGTATTGGGCCTCCACATCTCAGGTCCTTGATGAGGGCCTCTTCAAGTTCATTACGGGACGGAGTCAGCGCTCTCGGACAGCTTCCTGACACCACATCCCCTGTTGTACTCTCTCCAGGCCAAGCACCCCAATGGCACCATCAACCAGCACTCAAGCCACAGACACCTCCACTAGTCCCTGCCCGCATACAGCTGAGACATGGGACATGACTTACGAGTGACTGAGAGATAGTGTCAGAGACTGAGTTGTTTTACTTTTAAGTTTATCTTTGCTTAAGACACTTTACTTGGTTCATTTTGCTTTTTTATAAAGTCATAAAGTTGAACTAAGACAGTTAATAAAGGTTACTTCTTGGTTAAGAACACCTTGGTTCATTTTTTTACTTAAATAAAGTGTTTGGTGAAAACTTTGAAAAATGGTTAAGCCTTTGCATGCTTATAGATAGATAAGGATAGTTGTGGGATAGATAAACCTCCGTGTAAGCTGTGGTGGGACTGTATGGTCCCCCATGCCCAGCTGCCACACATATGGACCTTTATTTATCAATAACAATTTAATTCAATTGATCAACACATTTAAAAAAAAACAAAGCTCTTTATTAAATGCCCCCTATTCTTGTAGGACCATCGAACATATCATGGCAGCAATCTCATCAGTTGTTATGCGACAGGTCAAGGAAGCAATCCATTACCATCATATCATCCTGTCTTGCCACTCCACTGCTCCCGGGTGGGGAGGTGCACCAGTGTCTCAGTAGGTTGCGCTGCTTCTTCCCTACGCTGGAAGCTCTGTTTGGGCTTTGTTACATCCAGAGTGTCTATCAGGTTACGTCTTGCCTCCATTCACAGGCTCCATGTCCCATTCCTTGTTGATGGCCACAAGTCTGTTCTTTTACACTGGGTAGCGGGTGCGCATGAGATTGTGCATGGATGCAGCAAGCTTCCACGATGCTACTCACAGTCTCCGGGTTATGCTTCATGGTGGTGAGAAGTATCTGGAACCTGTTGGCCAGGATGCCAAAGGCGTTCTCCATCACCCAGTCTTGCCCTGGATAGCCTGAGTAGTTGAAGATCCCTCTCGGGGAGCAAGGCGGAGCTTCGTCTCGGTGCTACAGCTGACGATCTCAGAGGCTCTGAGATCGCAGCTGATATTTTTCGCCCCTGGTCCGTCCTGTAACGGACCTAAACCGTCCTGTAGAGACGGGGAGATGTGAAGGCACAGTCCCAGGATCCCAGAGATATCGCAAATCGTCTGGTTTGATCCGGGAGAAAGCCCTTTTTTGCTGGCGGTGGAAGGCAAGCCTCCAAGCTGCTGAAGCCGGGACAGCTCCGAAAAGAAGTGGATGGTGGAGCGAATGTGTATCGGCTGGGTGAGGAAACCTTCTTTTGTAATGTAAATTGGCTGAGATCTGAAACAGGATATCCTGAACAAAGAAGAAACCTGTGACTTGTTTTTTGTTGTTGACTGGAATTTTTAAGCGGCGGCGTTTTTAAAAGTGATGTCAAATTCTTTCCTTACTACTTCTTTTCTGAGCTTTAATGTGATTTGTAGGTAAACAGACTATGAATTTTTTCTTATATATTATTTTCAGTCTTCTTTTGATTTTTTAATTTTCATTAGGATAGAGACCCTTTGATTTTTTTCTTTCTTTCTCTGAGTGTTTGTATACATTACTCTTCTTTCTGGCTGGGGGGGGAAAAAGTATTAAAGATTTTGCAACACTGGCCAACTAGAGGCTTGAAAGTACTTTATTTGAAATTGGGGAGAAATGTATAACTACTCCTTCTCAAGGACTTTTAATGTTGATAAGATGGAGGGAAGAGCACAGATAAATATTATTACAGGTGTTTTCCTGGACTCTTACAATATTTTCAACACTTGAGGCTTGGCTTTGAAGCTGCTGGAGAAAGAGAGTCATAATAAGAGCCTTGGATAAATAAATAAGTGCAGTGTGCAGTCCATCGATATACATGTGAAATCTCTACTCGCCAGCCCTTTTTGTATATTTAACTCTAGTAATTATTTTTATTTTTGCTTTTTTATTTTATCCCTTTTTCTTCCTTTGGTTTTGGGCCTCTTTACTATTGGATTTTTCTATTTTGGGTCATAATTGGCTATTACTATCAGATGGATTGAAGGTCAAAAAGAATTTGAAGTTTTTTGAAGCATTAAAATGAAAGAAAAAAAAGTGAAAAAAAGAAGAAGGTGTTAAATGAAATAGACTGTGTGTTTTTGGATTGTTTGGGTGACTTTGAGATTTTTTGGAATTTCTTTATTTGAATGACTAAATCATTTGGTGGTCGTTTAAATTTTTTTTTTTTTTACAATGGCATTACTTTATGGATGAACTGAAAATGGAATTTTAAAATATAGAACAGAAGAAACAAGAGGGAAGGGATTCTTTTGCGCTCTAATTTTTCGTTTCTTAGAAATGATGCTCTAGCATATGAGAAACTACAAGAACAGAAAGATTGGGCATGAAGAAGAAACCATCCTAAATGAACAAGCAACGTTTATTTTGGGGAAGAAAGGGGAAAGGAGAGAAAGAGAATGGAAATTTAAGACTAAAAAAACAATCAAAAAAAGGGGAAAATAGGTGAAAAAGTGGACAAACATCAGAAAGCAACAGAAAAGAAAAATACACAAGAGGGTGAGATTAAGCAGACAAGGGGGTAAAAAGGGTAGAGTGGAGAAGCAAGGGAGGAAGAGGAAGACCAAAAAAGGGGAACAAGGTGAAGTGCGTCACAACATCAGAAAGCACTAGAAAAGAAAAATACACAAGAGGGTGGAGATTAAGAGACAAGGGGGTAAAAAGGGTAAGGTGGAGAAGCAAGGGAGGAAGAAGGGAAGAGAAAGCTACAAGGTGTTGAAACAAGAATGTAAAGAAACAGAATTTATTTAGAGATATGGGTAAACATACAATTGAAAAAGAGATTCTGCAAAGGTACATAAGATGTGTTGTTGTATTTTGTTTTCGGAAATAATGTTACAAATATGGAATAATATATGATTATAAAATGGGACAAAATATTTTAATGTAACTTAGCGAAATTTCTTTTTTAAATAAAATAAATGAAATCAATATGAGAGAATTGAATAAAGAAAAATGGAACATTGTCATTTGTATAATTTTTTAAAACATAAAGTGAAATAGGGGGAAGTAACTAAGCAAAATCTATAATTGTTCCCATAGAAGCATGATATTATTTAGAAAGGATTGTGTAAAATGTTTAAGACATTAAATGAATACTAATTTTAATGATATAAATTTTAATTGCTATGGATTGTGTTTTTAATTATACTTATATATTTTTAAAAAAAAATTTTTTTTTCCTTGTTTTAAAAATATTGAGTCTATCTTTTAGAATGTACTACGCAGAATCACTGAATGAAAATTATGTGTTATGTTAAGCTTTAAAACTAGGGGAAGGATAAGTATGAAAAGGCATTATACTCCAATCGGTATTACAGAAGAAAATTTTGTGTTAACTGAGAAAAAAGATAATAGACATGCGTGAAATAGGACAGACAAAGGATATAAGTATAACATATTTAAATTGAGAATGAAAATAAATATACAGAAATTAAGAGAGTGAAAAGGGGAGAAGCTATATAGAAAATGTAAAATAGTGAATAAGAATGGAATGCTATATAAAGTAACCACGAACTTGAATTATGTTGTACAAAACGATGTAACTCGGGATCAAACTGCCGTCCAAAAAGATATTTTTATGTTTTTTATGTTTTGTGTTTTGTTTGTATATGTTTTGTTGTTAAAAATTAATAAAAAATCTTTATAATAAAAAAAAAAAAAGAAGATCCTCTCTTCATGGGTGAGGTATCTTGAAGTGTACGCGCTTCATGAGGTAGGTTCTGAGGGAGAATGCGTCATCACCAACGATG
Source organism: Laticauda laticaudata (assembly GCA_004320025.1). Taxonomy (NCBI): domain Eukaryota; kingdom Metazoa; phylum Chordata; class Lepidosauria; order Squamata; family Elapidae; genus Laticauda; species Laticauda laticaudata. The sequence goes on along the minus strand of BHFT01024222.1, from coordinate 91,255 downwards.
AAGTAGGCACATCTTGTGTGTCATTGGTAGGATGATACTGAAGAAGCCCTTGTAGTTGAACTAAGTGGAGCCCTGACTTGGCTGGAGCTTTGCAGGCCACGTGCTTCCCATCTATGGCTCCAACGGTGTGGGAAAGTTCCACCTCTGATACCACTCTTCTTGCAAGTTTTTTCTCCAGCCTTGTTCAGTGCGTGGTGGGCACACTGTCGAGTTTAGCTCCCTCCAGGCTGTATCCTTGCGATGATGGGCCTGCACCCACTGTCTGCGTGACCACTTTGCTGATGCTTCTTCGTGTGGCCCCTACGCTCAGTGCAATACTGCATGTTTCTGTATTTGTTCCACGGCAGGTGCTGCAGAGATCGATGCCACCTTCAGTCCAGGGTCCCAGGTTGGCACAGAAGATTGGTGCTGCGTTTGGTTCAGGCCTGGGTCCTCAGATGCCTGTACAAGTTCGTCAACCATGGCCCTGGTGGCATCCTCCATGAAGTGATGGAATGCACAGGGTCTTCATTTCCTTCGCTCCACCATCACTGGTCTCATACATCCAAACTCATTCTTTTCAAACGCATTGCCATGCCTCGGACCCACACAGCTCTTGGTGGTCTCATCTTCTTGCTCCTTGCTTGTATAAAGGTGAAACAGCTCTGAAACAGGGTTTTGGTTCTGGTGATGAATGATCACAAGCTTAGCCATATCGGACCTAGTGTCATGAATCCCATGGTGGAGAACCAATGGATGACGTGTGGAAGAACCAAGACGCAAGGGTGAAGAGGTCTGTACACCCCCAATAGGCTAGCTGGAGCTCATACTGAGATCCACGATAGATATTTTTCCCCCTTTTTATAGACATATCGGTAGTTCCGGTAGTGTCCTTCTACATTACTCTAGGACATACTTCAGACCATGCTACAATATCCGCGAATACATCCCCGATCAAACGGAACTGGACTTAAATCGCTAATAACGCGTGTAGACGTTCCCACTGGTACTTTTGGTTCCTACCCCTCCTTTGCTTTTCAGCTCAGCGGATGTGGAGTTGAGGGGATGGCCAGAGGAGGGATACAGTGGACATTTAATGGATGATAACGGACATAAAACGTTTGTTGCCCATATATGTCACGGATGTACATTGTACGCAGCGGAAAGTTCATCTGCTTACAAAATTTTGTGCAGCTCAAAACTTCTTGCACAGGTGAAATCTCAGTGGACAGATGCTCAAGGGATAGAGCGTATGAAACACATATGCAGTGAGTACACAATGGATGCATAGTGTTTTCCATCGGATGGCAAGCTTTTTTTAACGTTTTACATCCTCTTTGCATCCGTAAGTGCAGTGGGACAGGGACTTTATATCCAGGATGTGAGGGGTCTGTAAATATTTTCACAGTCCTCTTTTTGACTTATGTAGTATACAGGTCCTCGATTGAAGGAAGCTGGATTGTAATTGTTTTTTCTGCAGTCCTATTTATCCTCTGAAGTCTGTGTCTGTCCTGTTGGGTTGCAGAACCAAACCAGACAGTTAGAGAGGTGCAGATGATAGACTCAATAATTCCTCTGTAGAACTGTGTCAGCAGCTCCTTGGGCAGTATGAGCTTTCTGAGTTGGCGCAGAAAGAACATTCTTTGTTGTGCTTTTCTGATGACGTTTTTGATGTTAGGTGTCCATTTTTGGTCATGTGATATAGTAGAATCTAGAAATTTGAAGTTCTGTACTGTTGATACTATGCTGTCTACCATTGTAAGAGGTGGTAGTATGGGAGGGTTTCTTGTTATGTCAGCTATCATTTCTACGGTTTTGAGTGTGTTCAATTCCAGATTGTTCCAGTTACAAGTTGTATAACGTCCTGTCTGTATGCAGATTCATCGTCTTGAATGAAACAAGGAACATCAGTAATATAACCCTGCCTCAGATCAACCAAGTAGTGCTCTCTTGGTTCTGTTCCAGTTTCTGGCAGGTGTGGGACTATGGATAGGGAAAGGTAGTAACCCTAGTAAGACTGAATGGCTGTGGGTTTGGAGCATTCTAGAAATCCAATTCAGGGAATTGTCTGTCTCTAGTTCTGAGTGGGGTTGTACTTCTCCACTTGCAGCCAGTATGCAACTTGGGAATCCTCTTGATCTCATTACTCCTGTTTGAGTAATTGGTAATTGCTATGGCTATGATGCCTTTGCATAACATCATTTATATGCCAATTGTGCCCATTTCTGGACTGGGAAATCACAAACACACATGTATTAATATGGCAGGATTTTTGCTTGGTGTTATAAAAGATGGCCCTTGAAGATCATCTGGAAGTTACAGTTGGTCCAGAATGAAGTGGCATAGATAGTAATGGGTATGCTTCAATATGCCTATGTAACATTACTATATCAAACATTGCACTGATTCTGGGTATAATTCAAAGTTCATTTCAATTCATTTTGAAAGTTCATTCATATGCCTTGAATGACACAGAGCAAGGTTATTTGTAGGACTTCTTCTCTTCAATTGTTTTTGCCTATGCCATGAAATTGGATAGGTTAAGTGTTCCATGCAAAGATCTCTTCTTTGAAGCAATGGGAGATTTGAATTCTCTTTTACTGTACCTGCACTCAGAATGTTCTTCCCCACCTAAAGCCCCTGTCACACAGCACCAACGGATGCAAAGAGGATGTAAAACAGAGAGAAATACTTGCCATCTGTTGGTTAACGCGATCCTTCCATTCTGTACTCACTGCGTCCGTTTTTCATCCTCTCTATCCGTCCAGCATCCCTCTACTGACATTTCATCTGCTCAAAAAGTTTTGAGCTGCACAAAAATTTTGAGCAGAAAATGTATCCAACGCATCTGTTAGACATCTGCTACGCATACTGGGAACATCCGTTAGACGTCCGTCGTCATCCGTTATGCGTCCGCTATATCCGCTAGGCATCTGCTGCGCATCCGCGGAACTCACATCCGCTCCAGTGGAAAACGGACACAGGGAGGAAGCGAAACGGACATGGAACAGACACGGAGCGTTAGTAGCACGGACGGAGAAAGGATGAAAGCGGATGCAGCTCGCATACAAAGCATTAAAATGGAAAAAACATTCGCATAGGGGACGTATTTGGATATTTTAGGATGTTGCAGGATGTCTCGAGGATGCAAAAGGATACCTAGTGGAAAAGCTATATTTCCTATAAAAAGGGGGAGGAACTCACCTGGATCTCACTTTCAGTCCAGCAGCCCGCTTGTGAGAACTCTTCAGCCATCATCTTGCTCTTGCTCTTCCACAGCAATCCGGTCATCTCCACCATGGATTATCAAAAACTCCTTTTGGTAGCCACCATCGTTCTACAAAAGTGCGAAAGCCATCCTACAGGCTCTTTGCAGCTTCTATGCGAAAGAAAGGCAGCCAAGAAGTCTGGGTCCAAAGATGGATTGGGATAAGAGCAGAGTACGGAACTGTATAACAAGCTGATGGTGGAGCTTGAGGAACAAAGACACTCGGGCATTCCAGAACTTCATGAGGATGCCGCAGCCATGTTTGACGAAGTTGTGGAGCGGCTGAAGACCACAGGTTTGACCAGGGCAACACCAACTTCCCGGCCCAGCCTGGACCCTGGGCTCAAGTTGGCACTGACTCTGTCCACCTGGCCTCAGGAACCACGTACAGGAGCAATGCAAGTGGCTGGAGGGTGCCACACAACACATCCAGCATTGTAGTCAGAGAGAGTGGTGCAGGCCATCATTGAAGAATACCATAAGGAGCTCCTCCAGTGCCCCTCCACTGAAAAGGCTGCGGAAGAAAGTTGCAGGCAGTGGTATCAGAAGTGGAAATTCCCCACACCGTTGGAGCCATAGATGGCAAGCACGTGGTCTGCAAAGCTCCAGCCAAGTCAGGGTCCACTTATCACAACTACAAGGGCTTCTTCAGCATCATCCTCTTCGCCATGGTAGATGCTGACTACAAGTTCATGTACATCAATGCTTCAGGCAACAGCTCATGTCAGATGCCCAGGTATATAATGCCAGTCAACCTCAAGGAGGGCTGGAACGCAACCCAATCATGGGCTTCCCAGATCCAGACCCCTGCCCAACGACACACCAAGATGTGCCCTACTTCATTGTGGGGGATGACGCCTTCTCCCTCAGAACCTACCTCATTAAGCCCTACACTTCCAGATGCCTCACCCGTGAAGGAGGATCTTCAACTACAGGCTGTCCACGGGCAAGGTGGTGGTGGAGAACCCTTTGGCATCCTGGCCAACAGGTTCCAGGTACTTCTCACCACCATTGCAGCATCGCCCAGAGACTGTGAGGAGGATCGTGGAAGCTTGCTGCATCCTGCACAATCTCATGCACACCCGCTACCGCAGTCTGCAGAACAGGCTCGTGGACCTCCAACAAGGCAATGGGACATGGAGCCTGGGGAATGGAGGCAAGGGCGAAACCTGACAGACCACTGAGGATGTGCAAGGCCCAACAGAGCTTCACATGAAGGAAGAAGCAGCACAACCTCCTCAAACACTGGTGCAGACTCCCAGCTGGAGCAGTGGAGTGGCAAGACAGGAAGATAGATGCTTTAATGGATGCTTCCTTCAGCCTGTCTCATCACACGGATGAGATTGGGCCATGTATGTTGAGTGGCCTACATTGAACGGGGCATTTAATAAAAGAGTTGTGTTTATGTTGAAATGTGTGGATGATTGATTACATTGTTATTGATAATAAAGGGCCATAGGTGTGGCAACTGGAGGGTGGACCATACAGTCCCACTATGCTTGCACTGGAGGGTTATCTATCCCACATGTTATTCCACCATCCAAAGGTATCCCTGCCCATCCCACAGCTATTACCCATCCCAAAGGTATCCTGCCCATCCCACAGCTATTACCCATCCCAAAGGTATCCCTGCCCATCCCACTGTTATTTAACCCATCCCACAAGCATGGAAAGGCTTAAACCATTTTTAAAAGTTTCCACGAAGACTTTATTGACTAAAGAAACTGAAGCAGTGTGTGAAGCAAATATAATCTTTATTAATAACAAACTGTAAAAGAAATGACTCAAGTGTCCCAAGCAAAGATAAAGTCATCAGGTAGCAACCCAGTCTCTGGCACTCTTCTCAGTCACTCTGAGGCATGCCCATAGTCTCAGAGGTGAAGGCGGAGAGTGCTGTGGAGGTGGCTGCTGCTGGAGTGCTGCCTGAGGCGCCATTTGGGGTGCCTGGCCCAAGAGGACAACAGGGGATGGTGTGTGGAGGAAGCTCTCAGAGAGCTGGCTCAGTCCTGTGATGTTGAGAGCCCCTTCCTCCAGGACATGGGGTTGTCAGTCCCAAGACCGATGACAGATGTTCTGAGGCTGGGCTTGGCTGTGGGGGTGGAGGAAGGAGGAGTGTAGTGGGGATGTCTGGTCTGCAGGTGAGTGAGGTGAGACGTGGGTGGCATCTATGGATGGGTGGCATCAGTGGCATTGGTGGCACGGTGGCGTTCGATGTACCTGTGGTCTGGACTGGGAAGGGCTTCCTGTGCTGCTGGAGCTCCTGGAAGCCGTAGCCTGAATAGGTGAGGGCCTGTGGAAAGCCTTGGAAGGCAGTGATATCACCTGGGGTGGAGGAGCAGACTGGACTGGGTGGGAGCAGGTTCAGCTGGGTCTGGAGGGTTGTGAAGAAGACCGGTGATCCTGTCCTTGATCACCTGGTATTGTGATCTGGACATGTCCAGGAGGTCTGGTTGACGTAGGTGAGGAAGGGCTTTCGGTTTGAGGATGGTATGTCAGTGTGTACAGCTGAAGAGAGGAATCTATGCTGCTCTTTGATGGTGTCCTGAATCTCCAGCAGGACAGTGTGGCTCTGGCCCTCCGGTTGGGTCTCTGCTGCTTTCTGTGGAGGTGGAGCTGGGTGGATGTGAGTTGGTCTTTGGTGGAAAGTGCCCTCTCCTTGCTCCCACTGCCATCAGGGGGTCCTCCACACGCTCTGCCACGGGGAGTGCAGCTGTTGGGGGGTCTCCATCATGCACGCTCCACAGATACCTGCCTGACACAGGAGCTGACTCTTGGTCAGAAGAGGACTGGCTCTCTGCGGGCTGCCTGAGAGAGAGGGTTGTCAGAGGGAATGCTTCTCGGTGGCGGATCTCACCCTCCAAGAAGCTGCACTTGGCCATCACGTAGGGTCTCTCGGTCCGCCAGCTTAACCGTGGCCTGGCCAGATTTCTTGAGGTGCATCTTCCCGTACCAGGTGTGCAAGTGCTTCCACCAGCCGAGGAGGACCTCCGAAGTGTAGCCCAGCTCTCTGCCTTCTCTCTCCATGCAGCCTGCTTCCTCTTGGTGTCTCGATAGATCCTGTGTCCCTTCCACAATAGATACTCGTTCTCCCTCAGCCATTCCAGCACCTCATCCTCATGTTCCTCTTCAATGGAGTATTGTCTCCTCTCCCGTTCATGCGTATGCCTCTTCCTCCCTCTGTCAGGGCCATCTGGGCCCTCATCAGGGGGGCTTCGAGGTTCTAGGGGTTGCTCCACCACACCACCACCACAGCAGCAGCAACAACAGTAGCAGCAAAAGCAGGACCAGGAGCACCAGCAGCACAGCAGCACCAGGATCAGCACCAGCAGGACCAGGATCATCATCAGCAGAGTATGCACCAGCAGCACGAGCAGGACTAGCAGGACCAGGATCATCATCAGCAGAGTAAGCACCAGCAGGACCAGCTGGACCAGAAGCACCAGCAGGACCAGGAGCCAGCGCCAGCAGAGTAAGCACCAGCAGAAGCACCAGCACTAAGAGTTGCACCGCAGAGTAAGCACCAGCAGACCCCGCACCAGGAGTAGTGCCAGAGAGTAAGCACAGCAGAAGCCCCATCACCAGGAGCACGCCAGCAGGGTAAGCACCAGCAGAACACCAGTACCAGGAGCAGCGCCAGCAGAAAACTCCAGCACCAGAAGAATCAGCTCGAACAGCAGAAGCCTCAGCAGAAGCAGAGTCAGGCCAGGGGGTGGATGGTGTCCTGTCCTTCTTGCCAGGGCTGGCAGCAGTTGGCAGAGGCTTCCTCTTCTTCCCATGGTTGTTGGCTGGCTGGAGCTTTGTCTGGCAGCAAGTCTTTCCTCTGAATGGTGACCTGCTTGCGAACTGCTTCCCTTTATATCCACGGGGCTGACGCAATGCATCCTCCCCCCATGCGCAGTGAATGCTAGGCATCCACTAGCATCCGCTAGGCATCCGCTAGGCATCCACTTGGTGTCGTGATGCATCCGCTTCATCCGCTCGGCATCCGCTCGGCATTCTGTCCTTCCATTGTGCGTCTCTTCGTTGTGCTCCCCCAAAAGCCCTGCAGATGTGCCATCTGCTTCCATCCGCTAGGCTTCGTGGAGCATCCGCTTTACATCCTCGCTACGTCTCTCCCTGTCCGTTCCTTTCCATTGTTGGTCCGAGTCTGCTTATGCAAATTTGGGGCACTTTTGAGAGTGGATAACAACGGATGGAACATTTTCTCATCTGCTGTGTCCTTTTTACATAAGTTTTGCATCCGTTGGCCTATGTGACAGGCCCTTAAGATTCAGATGGCTTCACCCCACTGGTCTTCTAACAAGCCATGAAGACCAAACTTTTCTATTCTGTGCTCGACCAGGATGACAGATGAGCCTATTTGGTAATGAAAGTGCATGTTATTATTTGCAAGCTTGGTAACATTATATTGTTGTTTACTTATTTCAGTTTGACATAGCATTTATTTCCTTTTCTATTATTATTATTATTATTATTATTATTATTATTATTATTATTATTATTATTATTGTTGTTGTTGTTGTTGTTGTTGTTGTTGTTGTTGTTGTGCTACCCAGTGTCACCAACTGCTTTGTTAATAATATTTAAATGTCACATCCTCTAACTTTGAATGCACAGTTATCTAACATCATACTTGTTTCTATTATTTATTTAATTTGTTTGTAACTTTTTAACCCCTTTTATTTCTTTTCTTTAAACATGTTGCTTGTATTGCTCTTTCAGTTGGCTAGTCTATAAGGTTACTGTCTTTTTTATCATAACTACTTTAATTTTAGTACATTATATACTATCTCATTCTCTAAAGGTATTAGATTGTAACAGGATAACAAATAAGTGAATGCCCAAAATAAATGAATAAAATATATCTAATAAATCAATTTTTCTATCCCCCTACCACTCGCTATATTAATCAAGGTCAAAATCAACAAAACAACAGTAGGAATATAAAAACAATGTCGCAAAACAATTTAGAAGCATTAACTGGCTTTGAAATACTAGGAAGGGAACAAAGGCTTGTTTGAAGCTGAAAGAAAATCACCTTTCTCAAATGTAGCTTTCTCAAAAATGTAGCTTTCTCAAATATATTCATTTGTTACAATATTATTATAGAACGTTTAAAACTATAGAAGCATTAAACCTGATGGATTCTTTGGAAGCATATGAACCCATATAGATACAGGGACATATAATCAACATGATTTCGGTTTAATGTCAGCTGAGCGTATTAATCTGTGAAGCAAATGGTTATTAATAACTGTGAAGTTTATATATGGCAGTTTTACTAAAAATTCTAGAATCGATAGTACATTTGATTGTACATTGTGCTGTACAAATATTAAATCCAATAACTCAAGTCCAATTCATTACTTATATGTTTGGGAGCTGTTCGCTGATTAATGTAATGCATTAATAATGTTGCTCGGTGGAAATCAACATTCTTCTGACTGAATGCAATCATTCTTTTTTCTAGCCCAGAAGGGAGACAGATAATATTCTGTAAATAAAGTATTAGTGATTGGAGATTCTCTTAAACAAAAATCTTATACTGCTATTATCACACAGTCCTTAGTTTCCTGTTCTTAGTTAACATCGGGAAAGCTAAGAGAGGCCCCAAACAACTGTTTTCGTACAAAATCTGGCAGATGGCTTTGTCCTAAGTCAGGACCAACCTTTCAGTTAAGCCTGATTTAAGGATCACCCTGGACATTAGAGAGGCTTTTGTTTCAATCTTTCCATTTGTAGTCACATTTTTCATTCTTGTGAAAGTTAAAAGGCCTTTTTCATTCAAATATCCTTGAAAAGCCAGATTCATTTGGGCATATGTGCATTACAAGTTGTCTTTAAAACACATGCAAAATATCTTCATCATTATAGAATATGATTTGCAGCAGGCTATTGATTGATTGATCAATCAAATTTGTTAATGATGCTAGAAATGGCTAGTGAATTAAGACTTAGAACTTACACTTAGAATAACTTTACTGTCACTTTAAAAGCACACTAATCAACATACATTAAAGTGAAATTTCATTGCATACAGCTCTCAAAGGGTCACAACCTTTAATATACACTACATAAACATGACAAAACATAAATAAATACAAAAATTATGCATATACCCACTTACCCAAAGATATGACTCAGAGAAACAACAGTCTAGTTTGGATGTATAAATGTACATGACAAGAAAAATGAATCTTGCAAGTTTACCAGATGGATGGCATAGAGAACAAAGCTATTACAAAGCCTGGTCGTCCTGCTAGAAATACTTCAAAACCTCCTCCCAGAGGGAAACAACAGAAACAGACTGTGATGTGGGGTGTGTGGGGTCTCTAACAGTACTTTGAGCTCTAAGCACATAGTATTTATAAGCAGTATCCTGAATAATGGGAAATGAGCTTCCTATAATCTTCTCGGCTGTTCTTACAACTCCCTGTATGGATCTTCTCTCTGAAGCAGTGATGCAGTTTGTTAAAACTCTCTCAATCATGCCTCTATTAAAAATGGCCAGGACAGAAGGAGAAAGATGTGCTCTCCTCATTCGATGCAGAAAATGTAGATGCTGGTTTGCACACTTCACTAAGGATATGTGTGGAAAGACCAACTCAGATAGTTAGTTATCTGCACCCCCAGATATTTAATACTGTTGATGAAGAAAAAGGGGTAAGCAAAAAAACAAAACAAAATGATGACGTGATACCATCAAATCTGATACAAAGTTGAACATCCAACAATTGAAAGAAGCTGTGCTTGACAGGGTAGCATGGTGACTTGTCTATAAAGTCACCAAGAGTTAGATATATGATTGAATGGTTAAAACTATTACCACTACATATTTACCTATCAAATTTAAATGGCCACAAATCTCATTGTATGGGCAGCATACAACAATTAAATAAAACAATAAATATATACAAACAGCCAATATTAAACATTAAAAATCATAATTAAAATATGTATTAAAAAACACAGGCTTGTGTGACAGTGACCCAAAACATCAGGAAAATGAAACAGACCACCTATATAATACCTTCCAACAAAATGGATACCCATACAACTTTATCAAAAAGTGCCTGACCACTCAACCCACTACAACATAACCCACACAAGCTACCTAAAAAATCATACTGATATACATCAAAAACATATCAGAAACAACCAACAGACTACCACATGGCATCACCGTAGCGCACAAACCAAGCAAAACATATGTAAATCAAGAGACCCAGCAGCCCCCCTGGGAGGGGGAACCCAGGAGTTCATCTACAATATATGATATAAGAAGTGTAACAGCCCCCATGTAGGATAGACAAGCAGAAGATTAGCAGAGCACATCAATGACCACCAACTAGTAGTCAGAAGACTAAAAGTTCTTCATTAAAAAGTTCTTCATTGCACAACACATGGACAGACTTAATCATAGCTTGAATTTGAAAACTGTGGTCATCCTAAACCAAGCTATTTCCAAAAACGCTAGATAATTCCTCAAAGCCTGGCACTCACAAATCAGCCATCAACAGGTACATAGATATAAACAATATTTACATACCATTCAAAAGAGACAATCAAAAAATGAAAAGGAAACAAAAAGACCAAAATACCTCCCTACCAGCAAACAGCAACCAGATAATCAGGAATTAACACCAGGATTACTACCAGATCAGCAATCAAGCACAAACAATACCTCAATCAAAGAATGATCAAGAAAAAAGCAATGCTACACCAACAGTGACAGGATTACCCAATGCACATAGACAGAGTGCAAACTCCACTCCCTCTAACACTGAAGATATTACCTCATTGGGTAATGAAATGTTTGCAAGAAAACAACCAAGTTCTGAGAGCACCAAGACCTCCATAGTTCAAACCTGAGCTACAAATGTTGTGTTCCATGTTGATATCTATATGGAAGGGAAAACATCAGATTCCTTGTGAATAAACTATAGGTGTAGTGCAGTAGTGGGATTCAAAAAGTTTTACTACTGGTTCTGTGGGTGTGGCTTGCTTGGTGGCCATGGTTTGGTGGCCATGTGGCTGGGTGGGCATGGCCAACTAGGCAAGGTGGTGCAGCACCTTGCTGTGGGTGATGTTGAATTGGCCACACCCACTCAGTCACATGACCAATGCTGCAGAGACAGGATGATTTCCTATGTACCTTCCCCCCCTCCTCCACCCTTGGGCTGACAAAAAAAAAAAGCTCAACTCAAGATAGCAACTGCCTTCCAAGTCTGTCTGCAATCCTCCTTCTCTGCCTGTTTGTTCTGTATGGTTGAGGAGGAGGACAGCAACTGACCAGTTGGGCGAGGTTCCTTGTGCTTTGAAAGAGGTGGCTGGAGGCAACTCTTTTTCGGTCCCCAGCCACCTCTTTTGGTGCAAGAAACCTCCCCCAACTGGTAGCTGCTCTCCTCCTCTGCCTGTTTGTTCTGTATGACCAAGGAGGAGGAGAGGAGGAGGAGCAGTGTGCATGTGCAGCATCCAAGGGAAATCCACCTGAGCTGCACCGCAGCCACCATGTGGTCAGGAAATCTAGGAGGATGACCTTGGCAAGTGAGTGACCGGGCGACTAGGTGACTGGGTTGGGGACATGGCCATCCAGGGGTTGCCACCGGTTCGGTGACAAATCACCGCTACTGATTGAATACCACCTCTGGTGCAGTGCCTGCAAACTCAATTTCTACTCAGTATAAAGGCTGTTTCCATGAAAGAGCAAGTGAGGTTTGGGGTAGAAGATTGAGGGAGATAGATAAGCTACCTATGAGATTGCCCTTATTAGGGCTATACAAAGTTACTTTCTCAACCTTCTGTGCTGATTGGCCTCAACTGAACTATTTGTCCAAGCAGAGAAAATAACAGGGTCCTCAATCTGCAAACTTCCTCAGGATTCAAGGAAAGGAACCAGAGATTATACAAGGGTGGAGCTACTTATATTACCCATAGACTGTAAAAGCATTTATTGAGATTTTGATGAATGAGTAAAAGATTTACAGTATGTTCAGTAGCCACTGTCAAAACAGGTTTTCTTCTAATTTGTTTTGAATATTACTCTGAGTTCTTAGTTTGGACTGCTTAGTTTTCAAATAGTTTTGTTTTTCAAACTCTGTTTGTGAAGTCTCAGATAAACTGAAGTAGGCGCTCTACATCTTTGAAGTGTCCAATGTTTATTTTCCACTACTTGCTAGTCAGCTCCCCATCTCTGTGTCTACAATATCACTGCTACAACCTTAAAATGATAAAAATCGAATCACAACAAAAGTTCATTCTTTCATAATTGAATTGTGACACGAGCATGCAATGAGTGAAACATTGCATTGCAATGACATTTCATCAACACATCACACATACATATACTGTATCTGTCCTGTGAATGCCCAACTATATAAGGAGTTCTTTTTGGAGGTGTCATTGAATATTCTCATATGTGTTAACTAAATAGAATGGATATAATAAATAAATAAATAAAAAATAATAAATAAATAAATAAATAAATAAAATATTCAGATTCTTAGAATCCTTGTCCCATAAATAAAGTGGGTTATTCATTTTTCCCCAAATATTAAAATGACTACATTCCATTCCTAAGTATATAGGTAGTCCTTAATATACAGCTATTATTTTAGTGACTGAAATTACAACAGTACTGAAAAAAATGAGTTATAATTGGTTCTTGCACTTACTACTCATGCAACATCCCCATAGCCATGTGACCAAAATTCAGGTGCTTGCAACGGGCATGTATTTATGATAATTGCAGTATCCCAGGATCATGTTATTGTCATTTGCTACCTTCTTAGCAAAGTCCATGGGGGAAGCTGGATCTGCTTAATGACCACATGCTTTACTTAACAACAACAAAAGATTGTAAAATTGGGCACAACTCATTCAACAACCCACTTGCTTAGCAATGGAAATTCAATTGTGGTCATAAGTCAAAGACTATCTGTATGCCTTTGGTTTTAATTTCTGTTCTATTTAAAAACAAAAAAAATCATTGCAATTCAATGCAATTTCTCTATGCACAGCTACTCACCATTGAAATAATAGCTGAATAATGATGATAATGAACCAGGTTGATTTCCATGGTTCAATATAAATTTGAATGGGTCCTTTCTGCCATATGCATTTTATTTTGGATCATACATGGGCTCTTTATGAAGGTTGATTATATGTCATTAGGTTGGAGTTAACTCTTAGCAGTCACATAGATCAAGGGTCTTCAAACTTGGCAAGTTTAAGACTTGTGGACTGAAACTCCCAGAATTCCTGAGTGAACTTGACTGGAGGAGGAATTCTGGGAGTTGAAGTCCACAAGTCTTAAAGCTGTCAAGTTTGAAGACCCCTGACATAGATAGACTTCTTCAGGATGATCTCTCTTTAATCTAACTTTTCAGGTCTTCCAGCAGTGCATCCATCACCAATTCAGTCAGGTTTTCTTGAAAGGTAACAGTATATAAAAAGAGTCAACAGATGGTGGCAGTACTGAGTTAATCCTGATCTTATCTCTTGGAAGATCACCAAGAGTACTTAAGTTAGGGGTAGGAATTTTTTAAAAACTTGACAGGCCAGTTCTATCTTATTACCAGTAGAACTACTAGGATTCAAGCTTGACTCTAGGGAGATAAATTTGAATTTTCATTTTTTGTAAATAAAGCTGTGACATTATTCCATTTAGAAAGATAATTGATGTGCCATTGAGACACAAGTGGGTGTTGGAGGAAGCAGGATTTGGTTGATTTATGTAGACAGGGAATTTACCAATATTATTTTGTACCTTTGCACGAAGCAATGAGCCAATAAAGTATATGCTGGCAGGTCTGCAATCCTCCACAGTATTGTAACTGCTCATCTATAATTTCTAATAATTTCTATTGGGTTTTACACAAGGGATCATAAATCTGTTTAAAAATGAATTCCAGAACTTCAAGGGCATTTTGATCTAAAGAAATTGTAAATTCACATTCATTATGCATAGCTGACCCTTTCCCCTCTTTGTTCTCAATGCAATGGGACATAAAGGCTGGGATTTAACATATTTTTTCCCTGTATCAAAATGAGTAAAACTGTCATTCTTTGCATTAATGAGAGATTCAGCTATTGATTGCTCTTCTGCCCTATTGTCATTGATTGGATTCTCCCCCCAACCTCTATCATTTAGCCTAACATCTGCAAATAATTTATTGGCCAAAGAACAAAAAGTCAATCAATTTTATTTTCCATAGACAGCATGGACATTTAATTTATCTCCTTATCCATTGGTTCTTTAAGAAGAGCCTTGGGAGACAATCATATGGCTACTTCCATGTGGATATTTTGTTGGCTTCAGGAATATATCAGTATGTGAGCTGAGCTAATTTCAGCCACTTTTAATTCCGAGGATAATAATGTACAAACATGGAATGATTGAAAGAGACAGCATTTAATCTGCTGTGTGCTTATGTCGGTCAGATACTATTCATTGGAATTAAATGCCAGATAATTATCATGTGTTTTTCCAATACTTTTACATATCACTGCTTCTTCTGTTTTCTTCTAATATGATCACTGTTGTTATTATTTTATCTTTCTTTCTGTTTTATTTGGGAAGTAATAAAGACATTAGATGTTAAAATGGCATTTCAGCTTAAACATCTGTCCCATCAGTATGGGACATAGAACTATTAAAATTCACAAATTTCAAAGTTTTGTCGACTGGACTCAAAACAACACATGACACCACCACCATTCATTCTCACCAGGCTTAAACCCAAACATATCCCATGGACGAAAGACAACCACCGTCCAGAAACCAGACCATGGCTGCATCACCAGCTGCCACACACTCCAACCCCCAAACCAAGCAAATGGACACATGCCATGAACACATATCCAGGCCTCAAACTCAGAGCCAAACCAAAACCNAACTCAGAACCAAACCAAAACCCGGAATGTCACATCACAGTCATCTGCTCAGGATATTACATCACAGAACTCAGGAGGTTACACCACAAAACCTCAGGATGTTGCAACATAGCCAACGACCCAGGAGATTACAGCACAAGACCCAGGATGCCACAACAATAGAACTCAGAAGGTCATCACATAGCCCATTGCCCAGGTCGTTACAACACAGGAGGCAGATAGACACACAGCCAATATCTCAGCCACACATGTCCTCACGAAAAAGCCAGCCAATCTGCAAACATCAACTCCATCAACCGATCAAGAAATGACAACAGAGCCAACCTCCCCACCAGTATATATAGGGAGACAGCATCTCCGGTCATGCTTTGCTCACACAAGGACGAAGCTGAAAACACCAGCCTGAAGATGGCGAGTGGGACCTTGTCGAAATGTTGCCAAGATGCTTTATATTTATAAAGGTTGTGAACAAGTAATTGCTTTTAGAGTGACTTATTTAAAGGTGAAAATTGAAGCATTTGTCAATTTATTCTTATGGCTCATTTTAATCCAACTTGCAATAAAAATTGCAATCTGGCTCTTTTATATGAAACAAGCCAGATAATTCAGGGAAAGAGCAATACATTCCTTGAATTTCTAAAAAAAATAAACAAAAGCTCTAGAACTGTTACAGAAGCCTGGGAAATCTAAAAATAGCACAGTATTGTGCAGTTGCTGCTCTTGTTCAGTATTGTTTTTGTTAAATTCAGAGAGATTAGATACTTTGCGGAAGAACTGAAATGTTCTAAAATTGCTATTCTTGTACTGAAGAGAAGGAAGCTTATAGGGAAGATAGATGGGTAGGTAGGTAGATAAGTTATTGTTAATTAGTTTTATGATCTGTTTAAAATAATAATAAAGATTAAATACAAATTAGGTTTCCCAAATAAAATAGGTAAAAGCAAATACAATAATGAAATATGTGCTAAATACAAAGAATCAACATTCAAATATTTAATTTAATATAATTTAAATGCTGCCCATCTCACTCTACAAAGTGACATCACTTTTACATGATACCCCAATCTATTTTATTTTTATTTTATTTATCAAATTTAGAAACCGCCCATCTCCCTTACAGAAGACCCCAGGAAGTGTTCGAGTAAAATATTAAATCCTAAAAAACAGTATATGCTCTGGTCTGTTCATTACAACGAATTCTTAGCTGAAAGGTCTTGTCTATAAACTTAGCAGTTCTGCTCATAGTGCATACATTAGAGCAGGAGTCGCCAACCTTTTGGACCTCAGGGACCACCAAACTCATAATTTTGGGACCACTAATATAAATCCAGCATACTGCTCACTGAAGCGCCTGGACTCCCACTGACAGAATGGCTTCAGGCACTTAGCTTGACTGCCTGTTTCTGCTACTTTGGACCCATTTCCCACAGAAAACAAAACACCAGGATCTCTCATCCTTCTTTCTCTTTCATCTCCCTCTCTCTTTCCATCCCCCCTCTCCCTTTCTCTTTCCCTCCCTCTCCCTTTCTCTTTCTCCCTTTCTCTTTCTCTCTCTCTCATCTGTCTCCCTCCCCCTCTCTTATCCCTTTCTCCCTCTTTCTCTTTTTCTCTTTCCCCCCTCTCTTTTTCTTTCTCCTCATCTTTCTCTCTTTCTTCCTCTCTTTCTCTCTCTCCCACCCTCACCCTTTCTCTTTCTCTCCCTCTCTCTTTCCCTCCCTCTCCTTTTCTCCCTCTCTCTCTCTCTCATCTCTCTCCCTCCCCCTGTCTTTTTCCCTTTCTCCCTCTTTCCTTTCTTCTCCCTCTCCTTTTCTCCCTCTTTCTCTCTCTCCCTCCCTCCCTCTCTTTCTCCCTCTTTCTCCCTCTCTCTTTCTGCCTTTCTCCCTCTTTCTGATGTCTGGAGGCCAATGAGCAACATGCTGAAGACCAAATGGCTGGTGGGGAGGTGGGGCAACAGGGTTGATACAGGCAGCGGTTGGAGTCATATGCATGGGAGATCACGGCATTTGTATCCTTCCCAGGTGTACACTGGACTGCGAGGGGGTGGGGGGAAAGGAACCTCAGAACTGGTGCTACCTCCTGCCTCACGTATCAAGGAGGAAGAGGGGGTCGAGCCTCCCCCTCGCAACATCTTCACCTGAGGGCATCGCTGGCATCCGCTTCCTGCAGCTCAGGAGATCTGCGCTCTTCCCGCTGCTGCTCGGCCTCCTCGATGGGCTGAGGCAGGAGGCAGCAGCCATGACATGGGTTTGCTCGGGAAGACTGCAGGATTACTCCACCTCCCTGCCAGTCATTTGGTCTTCAGCATGCTGCGGCCCACCAGAATTTTCTCATGGACCACCAGTGAGCCGCGGCCCACCGGTTGGTGACCACTGATTTATATGTTGCCTATCTTGCAGTTTGAGGCAATTTTGGGTGGCTAATCTTGGGGGAGCGCAAGCCTTTTGCAGCTGCTTAAGGACTCTAAGCTAAGCCCATGCTTGACTCTCTTCTTCCAGCCTAGCAATTTCCTCACAGTCAATAAGCTAATCTGGCTTCCCTCATTGACTTTGCTTGTCGCCAGCTGGCTTATCACTGGGGCCATGTGATCACAAATGGTGATCACATGGCCCCAGAACACTGCAACAGTCATAAATACATGCTCATTGCCAAGTGCCCAAATTCTCATCATGTTGTCATGGGAAGCCGTGATGGTCATAAGTGTGTGAGCCAATTGTAAGTCACTTTTGGTGCTGTTGTAGCATTTCTAAGTCACTAAATGAATAGTGAATGAATAGGACTCCCTGTAATAGATCTCCTACAGTACTGAAAACTGTTGCAGTGGAACAGATACTGACCAGGGAAAGGAACTCTGCCGCTATTCTTTGCACGGGGCTGAAGAAGAATAGGGCTCGGAGAGCTGCTTGAAATTCAAGTCTGTGAACAACTTCAGAGACATTTATAAGGCAACAACTTGGTCAGTGTCTTTTTCCTTCATGAGTCATTAGAGAAGATCACATTCAATGGATGTCCAATTTGATTTGATACTAAATCTTAATGTAAACTCCAGTTTAGTAGTAAAATTGAAATATGTGCATATGAGGGCCAAATATTCAAGAACAGATAAGATGAACTTGTGTTGCAAGTGCCCTGAGAGGAAGCATATTTATTAGTGTTGCTCAGCTGCAGAATGATCTCCCTAGGAATGTACAGCTGATCCTAACTAAATCTGAAAATTGAAATTGGCTTCATATTGATTTTATAAGCTATTATAATTGATATTGTAATAATATTTTATTGTTTTGCTTCTCTTTCTCTACAGCAAAACTAGAAAAAATGCCTTTGGAAGAATGCAAAAGTTTAATAAAAGCAAAATTGATTCTTGTGCATAAGGTTGTTTTATGAATCGTGTTGCTAAGTTCTGATTCTGTGATTACTGGCAGTTTCATTGCTAAAATTTCATAATTTTCTGCTTAATTGATTTTTGTTAATACATCTACTATTTGTGTAAGATGCTTAGAAAATTCTACCAAAAATTGGGCACAAATTATAAAAAGCATGTTTTGATTGCACTGATATTCCATTTAAAGACATCAAAGTTCTGGCCCTTCCAAATGTAAAGCAGATATTTTGCCTGTGCTTTTTTTCTGCAGGTCCCTGAATATGGACTTTGAGAACCAAGACAAGGAAAAGGACAGCAGCAACTCGGCTGGACCCTTCAATGGCGGTAGCACCAATAACAGTAAGAGGCTTCCTTCAAAGGACAGCTTTCATAACAGTGCTACTTTTGGGGGTAGACTATGACTAGCACTGGATGCTTCCCACAGCTGGCCAATCCAGCTTTCAGTGTAGTCCTGCTGGAAGAAATGGGACTGAGGCCCTTTCTGCAAAACTGGGATGTTTAAAAATTGTCTGTTAATGGAAAAGGGTAGGGCTTTCCCAATAGGAATTAAGGTTAGGCTCCACCCCCAAGGTATTGTCTTCCAAAGGAGCCTTCAATTTTACCGAGCTCTACAAAAAGTATATCAAAAAGAAAAGTTCTCTGGAATTGTTTGCCCAAAGTGAAAAACACAGATCCTGCAATGTCATAAAACAAGGACTAGCTAAGTTAAATGTTTTTTTTTTAAAATAGTGCTGGAATATGCAAGATACAAAAATGATCTTATTTGTGGAAAGGGGGAAATTAATAAAAGGAAGGCAACAATGAGAAACTCCAAATAAGTCAGAAGTAAGGTTAGTTGATAGCTAATCACAGGTTGTGTAAGGTTCGGCATCTGCAGAAACAGCCACAGTGCCAGTGAGTCCTAGAACCTCCTGATGAGATGTTTTTAGGAGGATCCGGACTCTTGAGTTAATCCCCATTTGGGATTGGGAGATCAGTGAAAGCTTATCTCTTAATCATGTGGGGAGAGTAACTTGTTTGTTCAGTTCTGTCATCTGCTTCTTGTGTTAGTGGTCTAGACAATAAATCGTAAAATTATTCCATGGTTGGGGCCACCTATAATACATGACACATTTCAGGAGCATGTTGAGGAATTAAAATGAAATGTAGCCTACTCAGATTACCTTGCATGAACTAGAAATGTAGAACAATATCAATATTTTATAAATCTTTCAATAATTATAATTATTGCAATAATTATTGAAATAATTATATTTGCCCTACACTAATATAATCAATCTAAAATTATGCAATTGTAATATATGTTAATAATGGTTATTTCATTTTGAAGTAGCAATGCTGTTGTCTATAAAATATAGATGAAACACTTTTAAGAAAATTAACCTGATCTTGGAAGTTACAAGTAGTACAGTACAATACATCTGCCCCCTCCTTCTAATGTCAACTCAGGAACAGGCATAAGAATGTACGAGTTGACAGCATCTTTAATTTGAAGAAAGGCATGTAAAATATAGTGGGATTCATTCCATTTTTAATATTTTTAGTTTAAGAAATGGTGGTATATAAGTAGGTTAGTGCAAAGTATTGAACTGTATACTAATAGGCTATGAGCTTTTAGTTTTTTAATTATTAGAATTTTATATAAAAGCATTGAAACTACAAGATTAACAATTAACAAATTAGAATAAAAATAATAATGGACTTCAAATAATTGAATATAGGAGAAGAAACTGAATTGTGACAACCACTTTAAATCCTACCCTTCAGAACGGTCATTCAATTTCAACTTTCCAAATATACATTATTCTTGAGGACAAAGTATTTTAATTGATTCTGAATTTATTTCAAAGTGAACAAAATCTTCTCAGGCTGGATCAAACCAGATTTACTGAATGATCCCAGTGATAAACTTCATAGTGCAAATGATCACCGTAAATGAAGTTTACAAGAATGGTCATAAAATCGGGTCAACTCATATGAGGAGTCAATTAACAATCACATTGCTTAGTGACTGAAATTCTGGTCCCGATTGTGCCCCAACTCAAGGACTATCTATATTATACTTCTTGTTTTTCTCCTCTTCTGAACATTTCCTATTTGCAATTTTAAAAAATGTGTATCTATCCTGTCGCTTTAGCTTTATTTCTTTGTGTGGCACCAAGAGAATCTCGGCTGGTGCCCTTGCAGCTGGGGCTGTTGTGTGATTCCAAATAATTATTACTTTTCCTCCTGCCCTGCAGGTATCCAGACCATTGATTCGACACAAGCGCTTTTCCTGCCCATTGGGGCATCCGTGTCTCTCCTGGTTATGTTCTTCTTCTTTGACTCGGTTCAGGTGGTTTTTACAATATGCACAGCAGGTGAGGCTGGTGGTCTCAAGGAGAGGTCTCCCAGTTTCACGATTGTAAACTGAAAGTCCTCATCAAGAAATACAGTGCTAGTGACAGAAATTGGCTACATTTGAGAAACTTATTTTATTTGATTGATTTTTATTTTATTTTATTTTGTTTTTTAATTAAGGTCATTTATATGGCTTCCCAAATCACTCACAATGACTTCAGATATTTTAAAGAAATAAAATCCCAATAAACCTCCACCTCTGGTGACAATAGTCAAACCAACCAGATGATGGATTCTGGGTCCCCAGGCTTGTTGGCAAAATCATGCTTTTTTTCACCCTTAGAATCTTGGGGTTCCAAGGAACAGTTTGAAAAATCTGGTCTAATATTTGCCAAAAGGCCTTGTGTGTGTATCCAAGAGGGCTGAATAAAAGGTATTTACTTTGTCAACCCTAGTCAGCATGACCAGAAGTGAATTGCATGTTGGGAGTTGTAGCATAAACTATTTGGGCACAACCAAATTGTCAATCCTTGATTTGGAAGTACGTAACACAGCAGTCATTCCCCCCTATCCTCCAACACACCAAATGCCTGATCTCACCTATTTCTGCTATTTTTAAAATCATTTTACGTTTCTTATGCTTCTCTTGTTTTTATGCTGCTTTTTATACATTGCATTGGTTCTGTTTTACCTTTTTACGGTAGTAATATTTTTTTTTTGTAAACCACCATAACATTGAAGGGTGGCCATAAACCTGTAGAATAAAACAGTTAAAATGAAATAAATAACAGTACAACATAATCCGCTGGGAAGCTCTTTTTCCAAAACAATATTTAAGCAGTTAGAAACTCTGCAAGAGCCTCAGGTGCCGATTTCTTTCAGTGAGGCTGCGGAGAAGAACTTGGAAGATGAGAGTCCATGTGTGCTGCTGATGTTGCTAAACTTTCCCAGTTGCATCTTCATCACCCCGAGTCTGCGGGCTGAAACTTGGGCTCAGTCACAAAAAGGCAGCCTCTGGTATACTGCGCCCAGTTTTTTGTCTTCTGCCAAATGTCATATACATATCTCCCATTTCAGAAAATATTTGTTTCATGGGTCTAAAGTATTGGATAGCAAGCAACGAGGATACTAATATGTTCTTCAAGAACAAGACTCTTGAAAACAAAATTGTCTGAGTTAATTGTGGATGTCTGCTTTTCTTGGATTTTTTGTTTTTTGTTTGCAATAATGACATTTCCCCCCTTTTTCTGTTTCTCCGCAGTCCTTGCAACAATAGCCTTTGCTTTCCTCCTGCTCCCAATGTGCCAGTATTTAACACGACCTTGTTCACCTCAAAACAAGTAAGAAGGAAGTTTGCTCATTTTCTGTGTCATTAAGAGATCCTGTTGGACTGGTAGTGAAATAGCTTAGCAGTGAGTTCTGCAAGGCTTTTCATGCATGCAGAGTACCATGTGCAATATTTTCTGACATCAGACAAGAAAACCCAAAGTTCATTTTCCCTGGCAATGTGGAGCAGTGCTGGTGCCCAAATAATACTGAAACACAAGGGGTCCTTGGTGCTCTCTGAGCTGGGTTGTTTTCTTGCAGATGTTTCATTACCCAATTTAGGTAGCGTCAACTTGATCCTAGACAAAAGAGATCAAACACCTCCTCACCAGCAATCAGTACCCAGATGAGCATAGATTGACACTAATGTTAACATCAGATCAGCAATCAAGTACACAATACTCCAATCAAGAAACTGCCAAATAACAGTAACAGTGAACCATCTTACCAAAGAACCTCCAAGATCACTTCCATAAACACTGATAAGACAAGCCACTAGAATATAAATTGAGAACAAACCTCATACTTTGCTATCACTGAAGATGTTACCTAGTTTGGGTAATGAAACGTCTGCAAGAAAACTCAGAGGCACCAAGGACCCTTCATTTCAACCCCGAGCTACAAATATTCTCCTTTATCAATACTGAAACAAACACCTGTTAATCATATGCTGGCCCAATCCACAACATTGTTGTGTAAAAATGTCTTTATAAAACAATTTTACAATGTGACAGTATAAGTAAAAAAATGGTTAACTACTCAAATAAAATATGGCCAGACATCAAAGGCCTACTTAAAGGAGAAGGAGCTTTCTGGAGTCCAGGGTAAAGAGATGAACATGCCTGAGGGACATACTTAATCATGGGGCCACAATCCAAAAGCCCATCTTCCGTCCACCCCACCTCCATTTCACAAACAGATCCTCTCCTTGTGATGGAGCATCTTCTGTGAGTTGCCATGCCTTCAGGGAGAGAATAACGGCTACAGTTCTTCACCATCATTTAGCTTTGGCTTTTCAATTTGGGCAGGGATATGGAAAAAAATCCCCCAGTATACAAGATCGATTGGATCCATGCTCTCCTCTGAAGTCTAGACTCTGAAATCTAGTCTAGGGAAGAGAAAGATCAGGGGAGACATGGTAGCAGTCTTCCAATATTTGAGGGGCTGCCACAGAGAGGAATGGGGGGGGGGGTCAAGCTATTTTCCAAAGCATCAGAAGGCCAGACAAGGAATAAAGGATGGAAACTGATCAAGGAGAGATTTAACCTGGAAACAAGGAAAAACTTTCTGATAGTGAGGACAATTAACCAAGGGAACAGTTTGCCCTCGGAAGTTGTGGGAGCGCCTTCACTTGAGAATTTCAAGAAGAGATTGGACTGCCATTTGTCAGAAATAGTGTAGGGTCTCCTGCTTGGGCAGGGGGTTGGACGAGATGACCTACAAGGTCCCTTCCAACTCTGATTCTCTCTTATCTGTTATTTGATTATCTGTTATTTGGATAGAATTTAGATCTGTTCGCTGCTTTGGATTATTTATAAAGATAATGAAAATGAGATACCATCTTGAAGTGGGAGATGCATGATATATTCTCTGGCCCTACTTAATAAAGCTACAAATATTCTCCAAGAGAAAAAGGGTCAGGGATGGCATCTTTGAAATTTCCCTTTATGTTGGGAGCACATTGAGCCAGCCCCCTTTCATAGAAATGGCCACTAGGAGCCATTGAGCATGCTTCCTCATCTGCACAGCTAATAGGTGCAACCCTTATTCACTCAGGACTTGTTAAGTTAGCAATAACAATAGCACTTAGACTTACTATACTGTTTCATAGTGCTTTACAGCAGGGGTCCCCAACCCACAGCTCACAGCCCACCTGAGTCTTTCAGAACCGGGCCATGGAAGTGGTGGGCAAGTGTGCGTGCATCCTCACTCACGCGCACCCTCCATTTGCACAAACGGGTATGTGTGCTTGCCACTCATGCAAATGGAGCTGCATGCATGTGCTTGGCCACCACGTATACAGAACCATCCCTTTTCCTCCTCCCCCACCAATCCATAAAGCTGAAAAGATTGGGGAAGTCTGCTTTCCAGCCCTCTCTAGGCTGTTTACAGAGTCATCCTTTGACCCCCAACAATCTGGGTCCTCATTGTACCAACTTCAGAGGGATGGAAAGCTGAGTCAACCGTGAGCCATTTGCACTGAACTCCCGGTTATGAACAGAGTCAGTCCGCAATGCTGTATTCTAACCGTTGCACCATCAGGGCTCCTAAAGTTACCAGGCTGTGCAAGTCAGTTCTGTATTGGTATTTTTGCACAATAATTCTTTCATTGCTTACATACAGGGGTGGGAACTTTGGTCCTTTTATGACTTGTGGACCAATTTCCAGAATGGCTTGTGGACTTCAACTTGTGGACTTCAATTCCCATGCTGGCTAAGGAATTCTGGGAGTTGAAGTCCACAAGTCATAAAGAAGCCACAGTTCCCCACCTCTGGCTTATAACATAGCCAATTGTGCACTATGTGAAATACTGCTGGAATTGATATCCAGTTAATATTAATTGGGCTAAAATAGTCTGTTTTTATCTTGATCTTAGCAGCCAACAATGTATATCTGTCATTTTATGCTTTTTAAAGTAATGGATAATTAATTTTTAAGTTTGGTTACATATCTAAGTAAGTCACATGATTTTCAATAAACTGTACAGAGGTTTTCAGAGTTTAGAATTTATATTTATTTATCGCTGTTAGTTACTTTATTCCTATTTGATTATAGTAATACATAGATTTTAGATTCGTAGTTACTCACTTGAACTTTGTGATTAATTATGTTACTTTGTCACTTGTATTCTCATCGATATTTTATGGCAAATATGTTTTGTTACTAACATCAAGCTCAGTGGGTACAACATCAATTTTGCGATTAATTTTGTATTGTTTAGTTTATATCTGGTTGAAAACAAATAATTCAAGAGGATTGTGGTAGAAAAGAATGTTTTCAAATTAGTTTAGTAATTTTAATCAGAGTTTTGGGTTTGTTTGTTTTTTCAATTGTACTTTGCTTTAGAATGCAGGTATGGCACCATTATATGATCATATTTGTTACACCTTCTGAAAGGCAGAAATCTAATGGCTGATCCAAAATAAACTTTTGTGGTTCCCTTTAGTGCTTTATGGAGGACCTATCTTTCTGAGAGACCCTTTTCTTATGCTGTAGTGCGCTTGTTGGAGTCCATAGAAAGAGAGTTGGAGATGTTTTCTCTCCTTTTGTTGAGAGGATCTTAAACTTGTGCACATATTTTCCAGGATTTCCTTTGGATGCTGTGGGCGCTTCACTGCTGCAGAGCTACTCTCTTTCTCGCTCTCTGTGATGCTCGTCCTTATCTGGGTCTTAACTGGGCACTGGCTTCTCATGGATGGTAAGTGCAGAAGATGCAAATGAGAAGGGATGAAGACCTTCCTGAATTTTCCCCCAAAGGCCCCACCTTTCTCGTGGAATGGAGTATTTTATATAGCATTCGTTATATGGAGTAAATCCCTTGGGTTCAGAGAACTTCAGAATCCTTGCACAGACTTGCCTTCACTTGTTTTGTTTGCTTGTTCTACATTAAGTTCAATGGGCCACCTAGATCAGCATTTCTCAACTTCAGCAACTTTTAAGATATGTGGACTTCAATTCCCAGCATTCCCCAGACTTGCTGGTCTGAGGAATTCTGGGCAGGTGTTGAAATCCACATACCTTAAAGTTGCAGAGGTTGAGAAACGCTGATCTAGAGATATGCAGGTGCTTTGAATCCAACCTATTTCAAACTTGAAATGCCCCAATTCAGCTCTTTCAGGAAGGAACTGGGTTGCTTGTCTCATTCTGAAAGTATTTCAAAGACAGGCCTGTTTTGAGTCTGAAACATGTATTTTGAACTCAAAATACTTGCAGACTTTTTTAAAAAAGGATATTTTTAATCTGAAACACTTCTAATATTGACCAAAGAAACAGCCCCTGGATTACTAGAGGCAGAGGGGCAGCAAAGTCTCCGTTCAGAGTGCAGAAAGTGCCCTTCTAGTTTAGGCAGGCAAAAGTCACTGTGTTTGCAGTACATGGGCTTCATTCTTCATTTTTAGAAGAGAAAGAGGAAGCATCCTTACATTTTCAATGCAGGAACAGCCATGGCTCAGCTTTTAGAAAGCATTTGGTGACTTTGTGTTCCAAACAGGTTTTGGATTTTTAGTCAGTTCTAACTTGAACTTGGGTACAAGTGGTATCCTGGTGATTGATTTTCAGTTATCAGAATCACCCATACTTAGTCTTCTTTTTCTTCTCTGGGCCCAACATGAGGAACAAGCAGACCCCATGGGATGGTTCTTCATTGCTTAACTGCCATATTTCAGCTAGCTAGTAAAATTGTTTTTATAGCAAATAGTTTGGAAGGGGTTGTGGTATAACATTCCTTGGGGGGTTGGTTCTTTATGAGTTCTACAGCCTGGTTCTTTCATCAGAGAATGAAGAATTTCAGGCATTGAGAGCTACTCACTTTTTTTTCCTGTGTAAATACTGCTGTTTTACTGTACACTTGTACCTCACCTAACATTTACATTTGTGATGAAGCCTGTAGGGCCTGTACATACTTGATACCACAAGGACTGGGTGTGAGTAGAAAGCTGCTCTCACAACTTTCAATAAAACATCATCTTTAAATAAACAACTGTACTGTTTGTAGAATTATAGAACATAAGGGTTGGTGGGACTTTCAAGATCCTTTAGTTCAACTGGCTGCCAAAGCAGTAACTCGCTCTTACAGCATTGCCAGGAGATGGTCGACTAGCCTATGTTGAAACAGCTCCAGCAAAAGGAAGTCCATCCGCTTGCAAGACAGCCCATCCATTGTTAAGCAACTCTTAAGGTTAGGATAGTCTTCTTGATGCTCAAATCAAATATATTCCACCTGCAGTTTAAACCCATTGCTTCTTGTCTTATATTCTGGACAAATATGAATGCTTCTTCTGCACCTTGTTAGTGGTAGCTTTTCAGCAAGTTGAATATAGTGATTGTATTTCCTTTTAGTCTTTTCTTCTCCAGACACTGCCTGCCAGTGTGTCCAAACATTCCCCGTCCATTTTTTGTATGCCTCTTGTTTTCCAAAAACAATTGAGTTTGTCAGTTTCCTTCTCAAAATCCAATCATCTTCTTTTCATGACCCCATAATCCCTTGCGAAGTAGAGTCTAGGCAAATGAATAGAGCAGAGTGTTTACTGGCCAGATGGCCTTCCTGTTGCCAATGCGGAGCTATATTCAGTAGATATATTCTCATCATACCTGGAGAAAGAAATATCTGCCTCTACCTAGGATCGAACTCCAAATCCAATGCCAGAATAGAATTTAATGTTCTAGAACAGTCTGGCCAAAGAAAGAAAACTTGGAGACTTTTAAATGGAGACTGGACAGCCATTTGTCTGGAATGGCATAGGCCAATGGTGGCTAACCTTTTTGGGCTCCTGTGCCAAAATTTGCGCATGTGCTTGCAAGTTCGCACTTGTGTGCCAGCACCCAGAAGGCAATGCGCGTGCCCCCTACACACACGCACGCAATCCCCACCCACCCACCCCTGCCGCTTGAGGAAAGCTTCTGCAGGCTTTGTAAGCCGAAAACTAGGCTCGTTTAGTCACTTCTGGTGTTTTCAGAAAAAATAGGAAGTGACAAAACAGGTTTGTCAGTTTTTGGCCTGCAGAAGCCTTCCTCAAGCCTCTGGTAACAACCGTGTTACTAACTTAACAACTACAGATTCACTTAACAACTTGAGCATAAAGGTCTTTAAATGGGACAAAACACATTTAACAATTGTCTCGCTTAGCAGTGGAAATTTTGGGCTCAGTTGTGGTCATAAATCAAGGGACTACCTTGTAGTCATGTTTTCTAACTTCTTGTCTAGGTCATTTGTAAATAAGCCCATGAAGTAGACCAGGCCAGGAAATCAACGTCACAGGGAGACTTAACCTACTTTTACTGAGAAAGGCAATAAAGCTATATACATAAATCTTTTGCAAATCTATGCCGTAAATCTTCTCCATCCTGTTCTAGTTCAGCGAATTAGGGAAGTACCTACCTGAGCTGCTTCCATATGTTACCCCATTGTTTTGGACTTTAGCCTGGAGTTGCCAGTGCTGCTCCACTTTTTCCAGCTTCATGTGGACCGACTGAAGGAATGACTGACCCTGCCCAAGGTATGATTATTCAGCCAACCCTGTTGTGCCATCTGATAGGCCAATCCAGCCTACCTTTGCCATTTTCTCTGCTGGAGTCACACGAGTTGAATGCTTTCCAAAAATTAAGACATTCCTGGGTCAACTCAACTGGTGACTATCAAAAAAGGAGATCAGGTTGGTTTGGCAGGATTTATTCTTTGTAAACCCCTGCTGGCTTTTGCCAAGCAATGCATTCTTCCCTCAGTGCACACAAGCCAACTGTTTAGTCATCGGTTCCAGAATTTTGGCCAGGATTCACATCAGGCAGGATGGTGCTTTGCTGTCCATTCTCCCCTCCCCCTTTTGAAAGTGGGGCAGCCTTCGCCTTCTCTGAACTTCTGATGCTCCTGTCTTCCATGGTTCCTCCGCTGCACCAGAAAGTCTTCCAAGACAACACCCACAAGTCCCTTTGTGCCTCTTGGATGATCTGATTTTGGAGGCAGCAGTCTCAACATCACCATCCTACTTAGAGCCCTTTGAATGCAATTCCCCCCACAGGAGAAGCTAGAAGACAAGTAGGAATTGGGCCCACTCCCCATCTTGCCTTTCCCTCTTAGCAGCTGCCCACTCCTTCCTCCTCTTGGTTTTACCACCCCTAGAGCCAAAAGGGACTTTTATTGTTTTCAGTTTCCCTTGTGAGCTCTGCTCCTTTGGCTCTTCAAGGGTTCCCACTTCCTGCATTAGCTGCTGTCTGACAGGCGTCCTTTTTGGGATTGACACCCGTCTCCTTGTCTCTTTGGTCAAAAGCTCCTTGGGCCTCTTGGGTGGGTTCCTGAGCTGCTTTTTCCCTCATTTTAGTTCTAAGTTCTCTTGCACTCCCTTTGTCTGAGAAATTTTGTCTGTGAGATTCTGCCTAGTATTTCTCTAAAGTTGTTGGTCTCCTGAAATCTAATGTGTGTGTATGGCTGTGCTCCATTTTCTCACTCTGTAATATCTTGAACCCCAAGATGATGTCATTTCTGCCCAGATTTCCATTGTTTTTTCCTCTTCTGCCAACTCTTCCTTTTGTTTAGGATCAGATTGAGGAGAAGCAATACCCTTGTCTTCTCTCTAGCCTTCTGGAAAACAAAAGTCAGCAAGACCACGGAGGAATTTAAAGACTTTGCAATTAAGCAAAAGCTAGTTTTTGAGCAGATGTGCAAATAATTGAAATCTCAATCCCTCTCTCGCTATCTCTCCCTCCCCCCTCCTTCTGAAAGTTCTGTCTTTTATCCTACTTGACTTTGTCAAGTAGGATACAACTTTTTTAGTCTACTTGACTTTGTGGTTGCTAGCACATTGTCACAATTGTTTTGTCTCCCCTTCCTTATATTTTTACCAAAATCCCTTTGAATACGTTCTTATCTTTAAATTACTGGAACTTTGAATAGGTGTATTTTCTTCACATTTAATGTTAATTTCTTTTCTGCACGTTAAAGGCATTGTACAATTTTATAAACAAAAGATACATTTCTTGTAATTCTGGTGCCTACTGTTGGCACTTCAAAAATAATGTAGACAAATTTAAATAAACACAGAGGATGAAGAGTCAGCAATATAGAAAACAAGTTTTATGAGAAGAGGTGAAGTAACTGTCTGGCTTAGTCTAATGAACAGAAGGCCAACACTTTAAGGGACAAATTCTTGGAGTGTCCCATGAAGACCAAGGATTTGTTAACTGGTTCTGAAAGTTGAAAAAACCTGAAGAACTTTCCATGTCTCAAGGAATCTTAACTGTGGGGCCATTTAGCCACTGCTGTCAATCATCAAGCAGAGACTGGATAGGTACCTTCTGAAGGTGCACTAGCCGCCTGTTTTTGTGGATAAAGCTAAGAAGGACTTCCGCATCCTGCCATGCTTTACTCTATTTTTTCTACTTGAAAGTGCTGAAATGTCGTGGGGAGTGACTTGCTTGCAAAGATTATAGATTTAAATGTTTGTCTTGCAAAGTAGCAGAACACAGAAATAGAAGATTTGTGTGCAAGAACTGCTAACATTGACGGTAGGATTTAAAATTCATTTTGAAAGTGTTGAACCAGCAGCGTGTCTTATCCTTTGGGGATTCTGGAAGGCTGGTTCTTAATTGAAAATTTTAAGGGTGTTTAAAAACATCATCCAGAGCAGCTCTCTTGACTGACTTGAGGAAACCCACTGTGACTTAATAAGTAATGAAAAAGTATGTTTTCCACAAGCCCTTTACACAATGGGAAAGCTTCTGAAATGGACAGATTATTAAAATAAGGTTGCACGAAGGCGTGTGGGATGATCACATTTCTTGCCTGTTTGAGGCATTGGCTTCTGTGCCTAGAAAGACTGCAGAGGCAGCAGGCTTGGGCCTCAGGAATGCACTTGGCGCGTCAGCAGTTAAATTTGTTTGTCTTGACTAAACTATGTTTGATACAAGCCACGACAAGTCATCCCCCCCCCCTAAGGTTAATAGCACTACCAAAGGGGGAACGGAACTAAAGCCTTTAGAAAATAAGCAGGGGAATAGCCTGGTACCAAAGCTTTCCAAAGTAGCTGCCAGGCAGGATCAACATCAAAGCACCAAAAATGCCCTCCTGAGAAGGTCCTTTCCAGCTGCTTCCTCTTGCAGAGTTGGGTTACCTGGGAAGGAGATGATGCTTTTAGGAAGAGGTTGGACAGCCATATGTTCAGAATGGTTTAGGTATCCAAGCTTAGGATATTTAAGACCTGTGGACTTCAACTCCCAGAATTCCCAAGCCAGCCAGGGGAACTCTGGGAGTTGAAGTTCACAGATTTTAAAGTTCCCAAGGTTGGACATCCCTGACATTGGGCCTCCTGCTTGAGCATGGGATTGGACTAGAAGACCTCCAAGGTCCTTCTAACTCGGTTAATTCTAGGCTCTTATAGCTGCCCTTTCCTCATCCCAAACCCTCAGCGCTGTCCAAGCGCAGAACAGCAATGCTGCCCTTGTGCTGCTGAGAAATGCCAGTAAAATGAAGAGGAGGCCTGGGCTGAGCAGCTTTCACTTGAATCTCCTTTTCGGCAGCACTGCTTGGAAAGATGCACTTTTGTCTGATATTTGGTGTTAAAATTTGAAAAAGCCAAACAGCTGCAGCACTAAATGATGCTGGGGAGGGAGGCATTGAGTAGATCCTGGTAAATTTCCCCAATTCTGAGCTGGACAGCTGTTACTTTAATTTGAAATTTGTTTCCCATACTATACACAAGTAGTGTTTGACTTAATGACTGACCACTTAGTGACCATTTAAAATCACAGTGGACTTATCCCAATTCAAAGTTCCAACATCTTCTCCCCGAGGTGTGCTCAGCATGCATTTATGTGACTGTGATTTGTGATGGAGGGGTTTTTTTTTTGGTTGGCTTTTACTTCCAGTCTCCAGCAAATAAAAAATAAAAAAAAATCCCACAGCCAACAATGAGTTCAGTCAGCAACCACAACCATCCATTCACTTAATGACCGCTGCAGAAAAAAGGGTCCAGTTGCGAGTTCACTTATGGTCATACATTGAGGACTACCTGTATCTCACATTTCATACCAGAGCCGAAGGCTTCAGCGTGAAGGTTCCTTCGGTCAGCCTTTTTTCCCTGACTCTGGCCCCCCTGGGAGGTGGGTTGATCTGGGAGAAGCTGCCTGCTCAAAGCCCCTCAGAGGGGCTTTCTGGGTTTCCCTGCACCTGGTTCAGCAACCCCTGGCATGTTTCTGCCCTGGACCTTCTCCACTGAAGCTTTTTCTTTCCACCAATGCCTCTTATTCCACCTGATAATGCAGATCTGGTTTCATTCCTTCTTTTCATAGCTCTGGCCATGGGCCTCTGTGTGGCAATGATTGCCTTCGTCCGTCTGCCGAGCCTTAAGGTCTCCTGTCTGCTGCTATCGGGGCTGTTAATTTATGATGTCTTTTGGGTGAGTTTTGGAATATACATCTGTATTTCTTTATGTGTGTGTCTGTCTGTGTCTGTCTGTTACCATAAGCACAGTATTCTTCCAGCATTAGAAACTGGGTTGCAGCATTTGACATCACAAGCTACTTTTATGGAGTGTTATGGAATGCCTCTACAGGTGTTATGTTTCAGAATGCTTTGCATTAATCAACTGTCAAAATTCCTTTTCATTTATATAAAATGTATGTTCATTTCCCCCCTCCCCCATATACATTCCCCTGAGGCTCTCATGTTCACTTCAGCTGGGAAAAGCATGGAAGGATCTGAAATCTTCATTAGATATACATCTTAATGCACTTCAGTTTGGGAATTTAAAAGCTGCTACACAATGTGCATCATAAACCAGGCTCACCATAAAAATCTAACATATTTTAATTCTAAACCTTTGCTCTTCTATTTATGTATTTTTTTCTTTTCCTTTGAGCTTGAAAGACCATATAAGGCATACCATATCAACAGCTGTGACTTCATGGAAAGCAAAGCGGCTGGAGTTTCTGGGATGGGAGCAGAGTCACCCTTTAAAAAAAATCCCTTGACCAGCTCTTTGGTAGCTGCTACTTTACTGTTCTTGCAGCTCTAAGAGATATTCCCATCAAGTCATTTTCCTTCTCTCTTTCCTAGAGCTTAGAGGCACCGGGGGGTGGGGGGTGGGGTGTCTCCCTTTCCAAATCTCCAGGCTGAAGCAACATCAGTGATGAATACCCAAAGAGGGCTGGGTAGATCTTCAACAGGGACCTGTTATTTAGGGGTGAAACGCCTGGCACAGTCTCTGCTTTGCAGAGAAGACCTGCCTTCTTGGAAGCTGGGCTATATATTCTTCAGAGTTCCTCAAAGGGTAGTTCTTAGCTGGGCAAGCCTCCTGCTTCCTTGTTCACTGCTGACTATTAAGTTCTTTTATTTAAGGAAGGGCTTCCAAGTCTTAGATAGAGCTGAATGATACAAGTGGACAAAGGGGTTTAATTTCCTCACAGAACATTTCTGTATGTCTTTCCCACCAGCCACAAGGCTACTCCGCCTGCCCCCTGACACCTGGTGGATGCATCTGCCAGCCCCGTTTTGCTTCCCTGCTGCAGGTTCCAAGTTGGCTCACAAGGAGCTCAAACTCATTCTTTCTCCCCTCCAGGTCTTCTTCTCTGCCTACATCTTCAACAGCAACGTCATGGTGAAAGTGGCCACCCAGCCAGCAGACAACCCCCTGGATGTTTTATCTCGGAAGCTTCACCTGGGGCCTAGTGTTGGCCGAGACGTCCCCCGCTTGTCACTGCCTGGCAAACTTGTCTTTCCAAGGTAGGATTGGGCTTCTTTGTTTCCTACTTCTCAATCTGCTTTCAGGACATGATTGCCCTTACAGAAGAGGGGCCTTCCATTCACCAGCCTGGCTTGCTTGGCCAGTTTGTGGCTCATGCTGGCCAAGAGAGAAGGGCTGCTGCTGGGAGTGTTAACGCCAATTGCTGTTTTGCAGTTCTACCGGCAGCCATTTTTCCATGCTGGGGATTGGAGATATTGTGATGCCAGGCCTCCTGCTTTGCTTTGTTCTGCGTTACGACAACTACAAAAAACAAGCGAATGGAGATTCCTGTGGCACAGCAGGACCCGGGAACATTTCTGGCCGGATGCAAAAGGTCTCCTATTTCCACTGCACTCTGATCGGTTACTTTGTAGGTAAGAGGAAAGGACAGCTGGAAAAGGCTGTGACAACTGTGGAATGTGTGTGCATGTGTGTAGAAGTGTTCATTGGATCCCTCCATGGAAAGAAAATGTTTCTCTTACAAAACTCTTTAACAGTCTTTGTAGTATTTTCCTGAATCTCTCCCTCTCGCAAACTGTTCATTTGGGTTAGCCATAATTTGGAGTGATTTATGATTCTTTTCCAAGTGCAAAACAAACAAACAAAAAGGTAAGAAGTGCAAATTCTGAAAACTCTTATATGTTGATCAAAACGTACCTTACACACATATAGGTTGTTCTCGACTTACACCCACAATTGGGTGTGGGATATCGGTTGTTGAGAGAGTAGTCATGAAATAAGACATCACATGACTGCTTTGCTTAACAACCACAATGCTGGCCCTCTCAGTTGCTGTTGTTTAGCAATCTCAGGGATCATTAAGCAGATGGAGTTCCAGGTAAGGAAGTCCAGATGTGGGAGACCCTGGGCGGGACAAGTTGGAAATGCTGTGGACGGGTTTCTCCCCTCAGACTGAAAATCCAAGCAGGATTGTCAGCCCCTGAGCAGAGATACATTTGCGTGTGACCTGTGCAAGGCTTTCTTCCACTCCTTGAAGCCCCACCCCACCCCACCCCTTACCCAACCACACTGCCCTTCTTCTGTGGCACTGAAAGTCTTCCTGAGTGAAATCCAAGTAAGATTTTCAGTGCTAATATGGATAGTCGACCTGAGCTGGCTTCCCAGGGTCTCCTCCACTTCTCTGAAGCACCCCATAGGAAGCTTTGACTTTCTGGGGAAACTGCCAGGGAAGATTGCAAATGGCAATCATGTGACTGCAAGGCAATGACCATGGTCATAAGTGCCAAAGGGTTACCAAGTGCCCAGATTATAATCACTTTTGGGGGCGGGGGGAGAGTTGGAACATTTTGTGATGGTCAGACCATAAAGCACCTTTTCTGAGAGTTGTTAATTTTAAACCTTGTTCAAATGACACAGTTTATGTAAAAATAGGGAGAAATGTGGAAATAGACCAATAAACCCATATGTCGGTATGTATTTTTGTGCGTTTGAGTCAGTTTTTGGCTCCAGTGACTGCCCGGACAAGTCCTTGACGGTTTCTTGACAAGATTT
The DNA here is from genome assembly GCA_004320025.1 of Laticauda laticaudata. Lineage (NCBI taxonomy): Eukaryota > Metazoa > Chordata > Lepidosauria > Squamata > Elapidae > Laticauda > Laticauda laticaudata. Next base: position 56,124 of record BHFT01024222.1, on the reverse strand, counting down.
GCAGAAGTGGTTTGCCGTTGCTTCTTGCCTAGGGTGGAGAGAAAAGGCCCAAGGTCAGCCAGCTTTTAGCCTGGTACCTTGAGCAATAGACCAGACTCATTTTCATAAACACAATACATGCAGCGTGAATTTCTAAATAGTTTCCAAATGGGACTCCTGACAGTTCAGATGCAGAAAGAGAGCGGGGTCTTCAGAACACTGTAGAATTGGAAGAGAACTTCTTTGTCATTGTTACGTGCCAGGGGCTAGCCACTTCCTGCCAGCTGCCCCAGTGACTTGATTGCAAGAAGCCAGCAGGAAATTGCCCAGCCTGATGGCATTCACGTAACAGCGGCACACACAGACTGCCTGGATTGCCATTGCTAAGCAAAACGGTCACACTTTATGAATGCATTGTTTAATGACGGCATTCCCAGGCCCAATTGCCATGATGGGTTGAGGAGTACTTGTAGACTTTTTAGCCAAACTTAGAAGAGGATTTATGCTGGGCATTCCAAATAGAAGAATTGAAGAATTCACGAGGGTTGGTAGCTTAAAAGTTTTTTGTTTAGCTTTTTTTTTAACACAAGGTTTTCTAAAACACAGGTAGTCTTTGACTGTGACCACAATTGAGTGCCCAAAATTTCTGTTGTTAAGTGAGAAATTTGTTGAGTGAGTTTTGCCCCATTTTTACTTACCTTGCCTCATTTGTTAAGTGAATCATTGTAGTTGATAAGTTAGTAACCTGGTTGTTAAGTGAATCTGACCTTCTCCGTGGACTTTGCTTGTCAGAAGGTCCCAAAAGGGAGTCACATGACCCTGGGACACAACAGCAGCGATGACTATGAACCAGTTGCCAAGCACCTGGATTTTGATCACATGGTCATGGGGGGATGCTGCAAAGGTCATAAGTGTGAAGTCACATCTTTCAGTGCTGTTGTAACTTTGAACTAAATGAACTGTTGCAAGACGAGGACCACCTGTATAGCCCTGATTTTTAATTTGTTTTAAACATACACATAGGATAGGCAAACTAGCTAATAGTATGAACTAGCAGAGGAATGTACAGCTTTGGAGCCATTATTAACTCTGGAAAGCTTTTTAGTTTTTAATTGGCTAAAAACTTTTTAGTTTTTAATTTCCCCAAAACTGGGGAATTTTGGGAATTGACGTCCACAAATCTTAAAGTTTGGAGATTGGAGATTGGAGATCTCTGGTTTGCAGATCTCATTCTGTTTGGAAATGGATAACAAAGCAGAGCCAGCAAAGACAAAATGTCCTCTTCTGCCCCAGGCCTTCTAGAGGTAGTAGATTTCTCCAGGGGTTGAATCTGCTGAGTAAAAATGAGACATCTTCTAGCAGTGCCTTTTCTCACCTCCTTCGCAGGGCTCTTGACAGCAACCGTGGCGTCTCGCATCCACCGGGCAGCCCAGCCGGCTCTGCTGTACCTGGTGCCCTTTACCTTGCTGCCACTCCTCACTATGGCCTACTTAAAGGTAAGTGCGGCAAGATGAAGACCAGCTCTGGGTTGCCCCTTTGGAGCAGGGGTCTCCAACTTTGGCAACTTTAAGACTTGTGGACATCAACTCGCTGGCTGAGGAACTCTGGGATTTGAAGTCCACAAGTCTTAAAGTTGCCACAGTTGGAGACCCCTGCTTTGGAGAGTCTGACCTGTAGCCACAGAACAGAGACAGCTAATTTCTAGAAGGGCCTCTCTGAACACTATAGTTCCTGCTCAAAAAAAAAAAAAAACCACCAAAGAAATAATAAACTCTTGCCTTGAAAGGGCTGTGATGTTAAATCAGTTTTTCTTTTTACTTTTAAGTTTTAAATCTACCTGCCTGCAGTTGCTTGAGACTGCCCACTGCCTGAAAACTTAACTCAACTAATGCATGCATGTTAAAAATGTCTCTACTTCCTTCCTGAATCCTTTGTCAGGATGGCCTGCAGCAGCACTACAGTGAGCAGGTAGTCCTCAACTTACCTCTGGTTGTTTAAAGACCATTCAGATGGCCTTAGCCTAGCTAAGGTTAAGTACTGCCCCAGCTCCTGCCCACCTAGCAGTTCAAAAGCATGCAAATGGAAGTAGCTAAATAGATACTACTTTGATGGTAATATCGTTCTGTGTGCCTTGGGATATATTAGTCATGCTGGCAGCATGGCCACGGAAGCATCTTTGGACAATGCTGGCACCCTCAGCTAAGAAGTGGAGATGAGCACCGTGCCCTAGAGTCAGAAACAACTGGACTGGGGAAACCTTTACCTGCTTTGAAAAAAAAAAACACTTTGGAAAGAGTGTTGCTGTAAAATGTCAAAGTCACACTATCATCTACTGGGTGCTTGTCAGTTGGCCTATGCTTACAACTGATTGCAGTGTTCTGTGGTCATTGGGTTGCAATTTGTGCTGTTTTTTTGCCCGTTTCCAACAACAATAAAAAAGCCTATTCAGGAGAACGGATTTGAACTTAATAACGATATTTTTCTCCTAACAACTGCATAAAAACAAACTAAAATTGAGCCCAGTCACATGGATGCCTAGGCATAGGACCATCATAGCTCACAATTAATTTCTGGTCACAATTGTAAGGACCACTGAAATAATACTAAAAGCCAATACAAGAAAACGTCATTAATTCAGAATTGTAAGCTGCCTTTAGGGCCAGGCCATTCTAGACAAAACCTACATAGGCAAAACATGATACAGTGAAGCCTCGTTTTAACAGAGGGATGTCCATTAAAGAACTGGTGTAAATTGTTGGTGATTACAAGATTGATGTTTTTATCTCATTTGTGTCAATGTATACAAATGTATGATTGATACAAATGATATAAAATGCTACAGATGTAATTATGCACATTGGTCAAATTACATGGACTGACTGAGTTTGGAAATGATAGATTGGAGACTAAAATATTGTCCGTTCCACCTGAAGCTTCTAAAGGGAAGGCAGCTGGAGAACTGATCTTTCATGCGTGTTGTCCTGTGGCTCACTCCCTGCAGGTAGTCCTGGCTTCGCTACCACCCACTCAGCAAATACTCAGAGCTACAACAGTGCTGGATGAGGAGATGTAACAACCTGCCCTTGAAGAGCATCCCCAGGGTCACACAATCATGATTTTGGTGCTCCAGACAAGCGAAGTCAATGGGGAAGCTGGCAGGAAGTTACAAGTCACAAGCATCATCGTGCATGATTTGCTTAGTAACTAGAAGGGACATTTTACGTTTGACATAGTCATGCCATTTTTCACTTTCCAACTTAAGCAATTAGCAATGAGGTTGCTGTTTCCAATGTCAATCGTTAAACGAGGATTTCCTGTACTTCTTGCAACCAGAGGCATCACTTTGCATACTGTAACTCTAAATGAAGCAGTAGGGTTTCATCATGGAGCAACATGAACCGCAGGACCCAAAATATAAAGAAAGGTTTTGAAAGGCAAAATACACCAGTGTTGTTGTTGTGAGGCCTTTGGGGTCATTTCCTTAGAACAAACCTGGTCTTTTTGGGATGGCAGTTGAGAATAAGCCATTCCTGATGCCTCCCAGGGCAGCGTGTACTTTTTTTCTGCTCCGTCTGGAGCCCATGAGATGTTCTGCTAGGCTTGCTGCTAAAATGGCCCTTCAGATAATTGGTCCCCAACCATTTCCTTTCAGAGGTTCACACTAGCACTTTGTGTGGGGGCTTGGAATGCATGGATTGCCTCTGCCAGCCTTTCTTCAGAGGACTTCTGTGAAAATAGTTTGTAGCAGACCAGGAATTATCATGGCAGTAATCAAATATACATTTGAACTCTTGGCAAGAAATGCAATGACTTTATAAAGAGATTAGGCCTGGGGGGAACTCAATCCTCCTTAGTGCTTCTTGACTAGGCTTCACCCTGGTGTTCTTCTGAACCATCTCTGAGGGGTTGGTGTCACTCTTTAACAGTCATATTTTCCTTTCTGAAGGAGCAGCACCAATCACTGGTGGGAGAGGAGAGTTTGTGGACCTTTCCTCTTTCCCTTACAGATTAACATTCTTGTCACTTTGAATGGACAATAATTGGCATACATGAAATTTCATTGCATACAGCTCTCAGAAGGTGACCACTTCCAGTATACACGAGATAATCATGACTACATACATACAAAATTATGCATATCCCCACATATATCCTTCCTTGCTAACCTCCAGCTGATGCGGGGAAGGCATCCATGACTCCTATCCTATGTACTTCTTAGTCCTGGGCCAAAGACCTCGAGCCTTAGAAACAGCCCATTCCTGGGAGGGGAAAGAACAGGTTCCTTCTGAATCCCACCCGGATGGAGCAGCTTTGAGTTTGTGTGTGCCAAACAAGTCGAGATGAACCCAACTTTGAATCTGGATAATAGTTACACCCCAGTTCAGAAGCTTTTTGCCATTTGCAAGCATCCCTGGACTCACATGTCCCGCTCAGTTGGCAGGGGACAACTATGACCAGGTTTCACAGTGTGATATTTTGTGTACCAATTGTAACTGTTCTGGATTGGGCAGCCTTGCTCACAGTCGCCCAGCCCTGGTCTCTTCCTGTTGGGTGGCTGTGAGGTGCTCCTTGGAGGGCTGTTCTTGAACATTCAGAAGTTTCAGCTTTACGAAACGCTGGGAGTTGGAGACTTCTTAAAGTTGCACAAATTGAAAAATTCAGTCCTGAGTGATGGTCACAGGTAATAATCAAGGGTTACTTGGGGGACTTGTGCCTCACGCTTAGGAGCTGCCCTCCTATGGAGTCTTGGCCAGCTGCATTTCTCTAGGCTTTAAGCAAAGCTGTCAAGACCCTTTTGCTTCCTTTAGCACAGGAAGGGCAAAGGAGCTGCAGCTGTGCACTTTCCAGTTTAATTTTTTATTTGTGTTTTATGTATGTTGGTTACTTAATTTTCTTCCAGGTATTCTTATCGATGAAAAGATTGACATCCCTCTAGAGCCTTGGGGATTGGGCAGTTGACAAAAGCAGTAAATAAAAGAACTAGCAATCTCTAATTCTCCACTCTCTATAGATCCAGTATTTTATCACTACTACATTCATTGAATCTTATTTATTATTAAATTTATATGCTGCTCATCTTGTTGAGAGGCTCTATTTTTCTGCCCATTCCTTGCCTGTTTTTACTTTTCAACTGAGATTGTTAGTACCTATGGTTGGTTACAAGCCATAGGAGCTGGGTTGTTCTGCCCTCTCCCTGCACCTGCTTCTATCTCATCATGGTTGAGATGTGAGAAAATGGCTACTCCTCTCCTTTTCTGCTGGCACGGTCCAAATGCACCTTCCCTTGGGGCCCTGAGTGCCTTTTGGACTTCCTTTTTGATCACACCCATCCTCCATTTCCCTCCATTCTTGGAGGAGAGGGAATCTTTCTGGGTGTCCATCATGTTTTCCGAAGATGCCCCCACTCCACTTCTTTCTTTGAACTAGAGGGCCGTCCTACTGCGATCTTAGTTTTGAGGTGGCTCCTCTTACCTTCAGGGTCTCTGTGGGTGGGAGCCCTCTGGCTCACCTGGCCCAGGAATCTTCCCCCTCTTGCCAGGAGCCCGATTTGGAAAGGAGTCCCGTTAGGAAAGACTCCAAGGTGTTGCTCTGCTCTTTTCTCCCTCCCTGGCCAGGTCCTTTCAGGCGGGAGTGTGCAATAAAGTTCCCTCTGCCTTCACCTCCTGCCCAGAGTAATCCCTCGCGGCACCTCCGATTCTGCATCCTTTGTGTCCTGTGAAGGACAGCTATCCTCAGTTAAGAGCCACTTGTTAGCTCCAGCCATCACAGCACCCGGACAGTCACGGGACCATGATCTGTGCACTTGGCAGCCAGCTGACACTTAGGATGGTTGCAGCATCACCACGGCTACGTGATCGTCTGCTGGCTTCCCACAAGCACAGTCAAGGGGAAAGCCACAAATCCTTCCATTTTAAATCTCCCCCACCCAGCGGTATCCACCCCAAGCCCCGCCCTGCTTGCGCCACAACGGCCCCTTGTGTGTCTCCCCACTGCCCCTCCTCCACCTGGCACCAGCCATGTACCTACCAGCCAGCCTGCTTGCAAGCCGACAACTTCCTGTCAAGCTTCTCATTGATTGTGACTGTTGGTTGCTGGCAGGAAGTTATGATGAGGTCCTCGCTTAATGACCCACAAACCTTGCTTAACAACAGCAGTGGGGACTGTTGGGGTTGTTGTTGCTAAATAATGATGCTAAATAACTTCATGACTTCAGAGCTTAGCGATGGAAATTCCAGCCCCAATTAGCTCCACTAACTGAAAATTACCTGTAGCAGGGAAAGGATATTTGTCAATGAGAATCTTGCCTCACGTCCTTATAGGTGTGGCCAGGGAGGCAGCCCATTTCTCTTGATGGGCAGTCCGATCACTGCTTCTCTCCCTCTCAATAGAGGGTCTCTATCCTCACCACCTGTTATAGCCTCTTCCTCAGAGTAAAAAGCTCTGCAAAATCCCTTTGTTCAATCTTGGAAGTTTGTGGCAGCTGCTCTTTATTTCCTGCTTTCCTCAAAGTTACTGGATGGGAAGGGAAATGTTTTCAAAGAAAAAAAAATCAAGAAAGTCCAGTTGCCTTTTGGAAAAGCATTTCTGGGACACCCTGGATTGTCTTCTGAAGCTCCAAGAGAATTAAGAGTTTTTCTTGAGAGCGTGGGCCATTGCGGCATCGTCTTCCACTTGGGGTCTCCTCTTGTTTTGTTTCTAGAAGCATCCTTGTAACTCCTGTCTGTCTGTAAGCATTTCCTGAGTCTGTTTGAATATCCCAAGATAAAAGCTGGAAGGGTGGGCCCTTTGCCTCCAAGCAATCCTTTTCCAGCACAGCTGTATCTACCTGCACTTCCCCGACAGGTGGCTTTTGGGGTTTCTTGGAAGAGAACAGGCACAGCCCCTGCCTTTCCAGGTCCCAAGGGCAGCTCCCCACATCAGCTGACCCCTCAGGGGAACAGTGACCACAAGGCAAAGGCCTCTTTGCTGGTCAGGTGAGCCTCTCTTACATGCCTCCTCAAGTAGGTCAGGAGTATCAGCAGCANAAGGCAAAGGCCTCTTTGCTGGTCAGGTGAGCCTCTCTTACGTGCCTCCTCAAGTAGGTCAGGAGTATCAGCAGCAGCCCGGCTCCAGTGGGCATTCAAGCAGTGAAAGGCAGTCAAGAGCAGCAACCTGCCTCTGCCAGGTCCACAGAAAGCAGGGCTCCAACTTACACACGGAGAGCAAGGAAGCTCAGCCACCTCTTCCTGTCCATGTTTCACCTATCCCTTTTCTCCCTCTTACTCCGCCCGCCAGACTTTGGCTTCTCTTCCTGTTTGTTTGCTCAGCAAGCTCACACTTTGGGGAGCTGGCTTCTGAAACTGCCTCTGCCAGGTCCACAGAAAGCAGGGCTCCATCTTACACACAGAGAGCAAGGAAGCAGCAGTCAGTCTGCTTGGTTCTTCCACTTTGCTTTGCTTATTTGAATTCCCCGCTAGGCTCTTGCTTGCTTGGGTTTTACAGACAGCAATAGCCCTTAGACTTCTATGCCGCTTCGCAGTGCTTTCCAGCCCTCTCTGAGTTTACAGAGTCAGCCTATTTGCCCCCAACAATCTGGGTCCTCATTTGACCCATCTTGGAAGGATGGAAGGCTGAGTCAACCTTGAGCCAGTCAGGATCAAACTGCAGAACTGCTGGCAGCTGGCAGTCAGCAAAATTAGCCGGTAGTACTGCAATCTAACCACTATGCCATCATCAGATCATTTAACTCAAATTATTATAATTTAGTGAAATGTATATGCCACCCTTCTTGTTAATAAGGTGACCCTGGGCAGATTACAAGCAGCAAAAAGATATAGAAACAATTTAAATAACAATTTCAACACTGTATAAAAACCTATATAATTACTTCAGCATGATAGGACAGTGTTCTTCAGGTTGGGTGACATCACTGAGAAGGCCCTGTTTTGAACAGGAGTGGGGTCTCCAATTGGGTTGTGGCATTATTCAGGAACTCTCAGGCCGAGAACTCGTCTCTTGGGAGTCAGTGCCTCCAGTGGGGACCAGAAGCAAGTGGGGTTGGTGTGTGTGTGCGCGCGCGCACCTGGGTTCAGCAGAAAAACAACTTCAGTGGCGAGAGTTTTCCAATGCTCGTACTGTCCTCAATGCTTGCCCATAATTGAGCCCACAGTTACACGCATAAGTTGTGATGGTGGTTATGAAATTTGACCCAATTTTTACCACCTTTATTTGCAGCGGTTGTTAAGCGAACCCATTATTGTGGGCCTTTTCTCTCTCTCTTTTGCTGAAAACTGGAAGTTAAATGCCAATTTCTGGCAAAAGAAGTCATATATTGTGGCCATGTGACTGCAGGATGCCACAGGCGGCCATACATACGGGCGGGTGGCTCAACATAGAGAGTGTGGTCAGAGTCTGCAGCGAGGGGCCTGGCAGAACATTATATCTGGATCATAAGCCTTTTTTTGGGGGGGAGGGGAAGGTTTCCATCATTAATGGTAACCAAGCAACCAGTCACAAGTAGAGGACTATTTGCTGGCTTTTAATTTTTCTAGGGAAATGCGTCCATGGTGCAAAGCAGGTAGTTTTTAAGAGTTTTTCCTCTCTTAAACCAATTTTTTTCAGGAAATTCTAACGAAAGGATTACATTTATGTAACGCAAGCAGGGAGTCCAGAGGTCACTTGTCAGCTGAAGATTCTCCACCCCCAAAAAAACATCCCTGCCTGCCTGCAATGACTAGATGGCCTAGTATTCGAACATCTTTTTAACATTTACATTTTGTTGTGTTTTACTAAACTAGGTGAAATGTTTATCTATACAGGATATATATATATATATATATTCCTAGTCCACGTATGATACGCCACACGCTAAATAACTGTCCGATCTCTTTGGCAGGGCGATCTGCGTCGCATGTGGTCGGAGCCATTCCACTCGAAGTCCAGCAGCTCACGGTTCTTGGAGGTATGATGGAGCAGACGAACAACGGCCAAACTTCTGCCCGGTCGTTTTTCCACTCACAGCTTGCTTGCCGGTGCCTGAGGCTGGGCTGGTACTTAGGAGCATTGCCAGTTTGTGGAACTTGTACAGATGGACTTGCTGTATTTCCAGGAGGAGAAGGATGAGCTGCTGGGCTTCTTCTCCAGCCTCCCTTCCTCCTTGTGACTGGAGACCCCTTGCCGGGCTCCCTTCTCCTCCCGGCCCCCCCTCCTGTTTACAACTCAGTGCCAGATCATCTGCTGTTCTGGGGGGGGGGAGGAAGAGGAGGAGGCAGCTTGGAACAGCAACACCCCCCACCCCCGCTGAGTCATTGTGGAACTTGTGAACACTACAAGGGAAAATGGCCACAGCACTTGGGAGTTTCCTGGAAAACCCCACCAGTACTTTGGACCCTGTTTTTCTGTTGGACTCCAGTTTTGGAAAGAACTGAATTTCTTCTCTCACTGTATTCTTTCTCCTCCCCCCCTTCCCCCCCCCGCCTTCCATTTATTTTCTCCTGTGGTGTGAGGTGACCTATGACATCCTCAGACATTGATTGACTTCTTGCAGTTATTACACCAGATTAAAAACTTAGTTGTAACAAGTAACATTTCCACCCCTGATCTCATAATGCAGTGAATAAGAGCACCACCCACCCACCCACAGAGACACACACACACACACACACACAGAGACACACACTCCAACACTCCTCCTCCTTTTATACATCCCTAAAGGCACATGCACATATAGCATTGTATGTGTGTGTGAACCGACACAAAACACAGACCCCCCCTCCCCACCCACGCTGCAAGGGTAAACTCTGCTAGGATCATGCTTTGTAGCTGAGAGGGGCTTGCTGTAATTTTGAGCATGTAGAGCAGTTGACAATGGCTTTCTTGTATATGGATCTGCAAACAGCCCAATGCCGCTCCCTCTGTTCCTCCCCACGAGCGACGCTTCCAGCTTCTTTTTCTTTTAAAGGTGGTGTACGTTGTCCTGAATGTCCTCCTGGATTTTAGGGGATTTTCTTTTTGGTTTGCAATCAATGTAGCAAACTTAGGGGGGGAAGAAAGACGGAGCCGTTTCCTTCCTGCCCCGTTTTTTGTTTGTGAGTTTGTTTTTTTACAACTTGTCCATTACAGTTTTTAGTAGCTTTCTTCTTGACTTAATGCATGTATTATAGCAGCTGTTGTCTCCGTGTGTTCTGATCATAGTAATGTATGACTTGTAAATACATTTTTTTCTATTTTCTATTTTTTTGGTAATTTCTTTTTCATTGTTTCATTAGTGTGTTGTATTTCTCCCCATTACCCAGTGTTTAAAAGTTGGGGGACCTCACCCACTGCTGTTGTGATGGTCAACATTTATGATGACTACTTTGTACCTGGGAGTCTCTTAAAAACAAGGACTTTTTTAAACAAATTGTCCGGGTTCTGTTGTGTTAACTGTGACAGATCAACAGTTTCAAAGTTTCCCGGCATAATTTCTTTCTGATCAAAAGTTTCTGGTTTTCTATTTGAAAGGTCTGTGCCTGTAAAATCTCAAATCCCAGTAGGTTCCAGGCCTTTCCCAGGCTTGCTTTTAAAAAGTTGGACCCAAGATGGTTTATTATCCTTCAGTCACCCATGGACAGTCATCTCCTGGCATGCAGCTAGTCCTCATTGTTCCCTTTCTGTGTTCCTCTCGCAAGTTCCATGTTGCCTTCACGTCCAGTTTGAGAGCTTCCTGGAGGCGCCTGGTTTAGGCGCCTGCAGGAGGTGGCTTTGTGGCCCCCACTCATCTGATCCATCTGATCCTCCTCTGGGTCTCCACTTTAGGAGGCACCTTGAGAAAAGTGGCACACAATTCTTAAATTAAGGGAACCCCACAGCTTTCCTCCAGAAGTTGGGTGCTCCATCGCTGGGGTTTTTTTCAAAGAACCGGTTGGCCAGCCATTTGTCTGGAATGGAGAGGAGGGAAAGGTGTCCAACCTTGGGAATTTTTAAGGCTTACGGTCTTCAACTCCCAGAATTCCCCAGCCAGCATAGTCTTAAAGTTCCAAGACTGGACACCCCAGTATAGGGTCTCCTGCTTGAGCAAGGGTTGCACTGGCAGACCTGCAAAGTCAAGTCTGGTATTCTGTATGTTTCACCTTTTCTCCGTCATGGAACTGCGGGCCACCCTACTTCCATCCAGACTCTGGCCCCTCTAAGGGCTGCTTGACTTCTAAAGATGGCTGCTTCTGTTGTCTTGACATGTGCTCAAGATCAAGGGTGATGTTTGGAGCAGGGGTCTCCATCCTTGACAACTTTAAGACTTGGGGACTTCAACTCCCAGAATTCCCAAGCCAGTGAATACTGGCTGAGGAATTCTGGGAGTTGAAGTCCTCAAGTCTTAAAAGTTGCTAAGGTTGGAAATTCCTGGTCTGGAGCATGCTGAAAATTTTCTTGTCTTTTATTTCCAAACAAATCCAGGTCTTCTGTAATTGCCAAACAAATCTAGCTCTTGTTCCATGCATCGGAGACTCACAGTTTCTCTTGGTTTAGTTGACCGATTGGAGCCGATCCTAAGAATCCCCACATGTTTCTCGCACTCGAACTCATCAGGCCGACCTCCGCTGTGTCTTGATGTTTGCCTGCCTTAAACTTGTTCCTCAAGCAGTTTTACTATTTGAAGAGCACAGACCTTTGGAAAAGGAGCCACCTTGGAAGGAAAGTTTATTTTGCATTTGTTCAAGTCACAGGGCGGGAATTCACTTCCAAATGCAGAGCCTCTTAAACTTAAAAAAGCTTTCATTAGGAGCCAGTGTGCATTTGCACATGCAACAGCAATGAAGACACTTGCAAGGTTGCTCAGAGAGGCCAGATTTTTTAAATGAAGGGAACGAAACCCTTCTCTGAATTCTGGTCCACTAATTTTGCATACTGGATTTTTGCGCCACCTCCTCTCCTACCCCCCTTCCCCCTGACCCACAAATTCTTGACTGGCCTTGACTTTTGAAAATCCTTACTGAAATCCCCAGTTTTTTGCAGTTGAAAGTTCTTGTCACTTTCAATCATTTTTCAATTCTCGGAGATCGTTTTCTTGTTCTCAGTGATAGTGATGTAATCACTCGTCTTAAAATCAGTTTTGGTGCTCCTAGGAGAATTTACCCATTTGCATGGAGAATTGCTGTAAATTGCAGGTTATGGGAGAATGTGAGGAACTTTTTGAAGCCATGATAACCATTTGTTGGGCTTTTCTTGTCTGGCTCTAGAGGGCTGGGAATTGGCAGGAAGGAAGCACATCTGGGCACATGAGCCAGGTCCCTGTGGAAGGGCCTGGAAGAAGCGGGGAAGCCTATACATGACCCTGGTCTCATGGTGTCAATCTGCATTCCTCCTGGAGGGCCTTTCGATGCGCTGCGATGGGTTAAGAGTGACTGGGATTTTCAGCTGCACAAGCAGTGCATATGTGGTGTTTATTTTGCTCTGCTCAGACCATGCCTTTCTATAAAATATTCCCAATGTATGCATATTTTTAAACCATACTTTTTAGAAGTCATATTTTTACAAGTCCGTTAAAAAGCAGCTCCAAAGTGGATGCTATACTTGTACTATAATTAACATCCCAGCATCTTATAAAGTATATATTAATTTGTGCTTGTGGCTCTAATTTATTTAATGAGATGTGTTGAAATTATATGTTATTGAGGCACTGATGATCAGTGTCTGGTTTCTTCAAATCCATTTAAAATGCTTTAGTTTTTGATCCCTTAAAAGAGAAAAAAGAGGAAGGCAAAATTATTATACAGGCAGTTGATGCTAGGTTGTGTTATATCAAATTACACATTTTACTTTCTATTTAAAACTGTTCTCGTTTTCTGCTTTGAATTGGCTCCGTGGGAGGAAACAATGGCTCACTTCACGTTCTCCCACTGTGGCTGTAAAATGACTAGAAACTGGCAGAGTTTTTGTTAGGCAAGGTTCATGCCTTTTTCGACCATAATTTTAGCAGGGACTTGAGCTTGTACGGAGGCCCAGAGTACCAGAGGGCTGTTCTCTGGTGCAGAGTGGAGGGCCTTTTCCTAAGAAAAGCTGACCGGGGGCACGTGCAGATGCCAGCTGGGGTGGGCAGCGCTGGAGCCGGTGGAGATGGCTCTGCTAAGCCCTGCCAGTTGGAGACATCTTCGTGGCCAGAAGCTTGTCGGTGTCTCCTCCTTGTCTGGATTGAGTCCCTGTTTGTTGGCTCTTGCTCAATCCTTTGCCCTGCCCAAGCATTGCTTCAGGTGCCAGCTCTGCCAGCCTCTCAGAAGAATTCCAGGGTGGCTGGACAGATGGCCACTGAGGGGCCCCGAAGGTCTAGTAAGATCGCAGTCCCTGGTTTTTCTCCCATCACAGGTTATCACACAGAGCACCAAAGTTTCGGTGTATAGCTGGGCCTCCCAAAAACCAAGGAGAGTTTAAGCTTAGCAGCTCTCCAACTCCTGCTGTACAAGAGGTTGTCTGGACGCTGATGTATCCAGAACCGAGGAAGATTCTGCCAGAGGACCTTCTAAGGAGGAGCAGCAGAAGGACATTTTGTTCACTTGCTTCAACATTTTGTTAAATAATGTTTGATTCAGAAGCACATACTCTTTCTTTTCTTTTCCTGTGTTGTAACTGTTCAGGTAGCCCTTAAGCTGAATTCAGGTTGCTCAGCAATGCCATCATTAAGCAAATCATTATGTGACCAGACCCAATTTTATGACTATTTTTTACCTCAGTTAAGTCAAACATCATGGTCATTAAGTGAACTACAATTGTTTTGGGAATCCAGCTTCCCCAATTGGCTGCTTGTCAAAAGCCAGCTGGGAAGGTGGCAAACTGACTGCAAGATGCCACAACCGTTGTAATGCGAGTGCCCCAGTTGTGATCACGTGACCACAAAGCTGATGTAATAATTGTAACTTCAAAGTAAGTCTTAAAGCAAGGCCCAACATTGAACCTCCTGGACTCCATAGGAAGATCCCACACTTGTGCTACTTCTCTAGTATCCTGGAATGGTGCATTTTTTAATCTTTCTTTTTATCCCCATCTTGAAGACTAACTTTGCCTGCAATATCTTTATGATGTTTTCAACAGTTATTATGGGAGTTGGATACTGCTTCAGTGGTAACCCTTTCCAAGAAATATATACCTTAAATCACTACCAAAAGTTAAAAAGACTTAACGAAAGTTAATCTTATTGCACTGAGGAAACACACGACAACACGCACAGCTTATGGCCATTTGCATCCAGAACCGCCTTTAGCTTCCAGGCGGCCTTCCAGGGCAGCCCCTTATAGAGTGTATTGCAGTAATCCAACCAAGGGAGAAGCAGGGCATGACAACAGAGCAACAGATCTCCTGGCTCTCCTAATCAAGATGCAGTTAAGCAAGAACCCTCTCAGCTGCCATTGCCACCACTCCTTCGGGCAGAGGCCACGAATCCAACCGGTGATTCTGGTTCACCAGTTCCAAAGGAGGGAGTGCAGCCCTTCCATAAGTGAGGGTAGAATCTCCCTGGACTCCGATAGTCTTGGGATCCAAAACAATTCCGTCCTACTGGATTCCGACTTCTGATCACTCCTTTGTGGCTTCAGGCCAAGATACCCAGCTGAATACTGGCCTACTGATGCAGTGTCAACAAATAAACCTGCCACACTCCACATGGATGTTGTAGAGGAGGAGTCGCACATTGCAGCCACCCACAACTGAAGGGCGCCACTTCTCCCACGACCATTTGCTGCTTAGTGGAAGGACAAGCACTCTTAAAAATGTGCCACCGATTCCCAAACACAGGCGACGGCCCAGACCGAGGCTGTGATTCAATCAAAAGCTGCTGAAAACTCCAGGAGGGACACAGGCTATCAAAAAAATATGGGTATTGTTTCACAAATCAACTGAAACTCTTATTTCCTCCAGAATTACCGACCCACAATCTACTCAAGAACTTTCACTACGAATGAAGCATCAGAGACTGGTTGGCAATTCTCCAAATCCAACCGAGTGATTGAACAAGGAGAGCAGTTCCACTGATGAGAAAAGGCAGGGATCCAGCCCGAGAGAGATGGTGGAATTGGTGTCCTAGAGGATCAAGATCTACTTCCTCAGACCAACAACTGCAGATTCATCCCAGGTAACTTCACAAGAGGTTTTCTTCACTTCAACTGGTATCTCAGATAGCATCTTAACTCTGAATGCCAGATGCTCAACAGTTATTCTTCAGAGCCCTCTTTCTCCTTTGGGGAGATGGAATGATCAACATTCATCAGGCTGTGATATCTGACTTGTCAGCGTTCCCCAAATTCAAACCGCGCTGCCTCTGCTCCACAACCATGTGTGGTCAGGCTCCTGAGTTGGGTGCCTGGTGACCATAAAATTCTGAAACTGACTGAATCCAACCCCAGAGAAGGTGAACTGAAGCTGCCCAAGTCACCAGCCTGGGAATGTCCTCCGCTAACGTGGTGATGAGATGAGGTAGAGTATGTTTCTCAACCTTGGCAACTAACCTGTTGACTTCAACTCCCAGAACATGGTAGGGAAGCAAATTAAAATTAACAAAAGAGGGCCAAGCTGGAAACTTGGAGACTCTTGTCCCGCCTCGGGCATGAAAGCCGGTTGGGTCAGTTTGGGCCAGTTAAATTTCAGTTAAATGTTCAGACAAAAACACCCGGCAGGGGAACCACTTTGAGAAGGCCCAGCAAGGGCCTCTCCTTTCTCTGGGAAGCTTCAAAGGACCCTCTGCCGCTTCAGGGTCCTAGCAGGCTGAACCTTTGAATGTGGGTTCGAAAAAAAAGACCACAATTAAACCCCAAGATGCTACAAGCTGTCAGTGCTCAAATTTAATGGTCAATTCTGACTGCATCAAGGAGGGCATCTTCATCTGGGCGGAGGAAACCTGGCTTTGGGGCACAAACAAGGCACTTGGGACTCTTAACGGCTACGGTTTGCTCTCTGCCACCAACCCCAGCAACTTTTCAGCAGTGGATTCGGAGGGCTTCCCAATGACCCGTCAATGTCTTGTCTCTCTGATCTGTTTCCCAACAACCTGCTTTCTTGCAGCTGTCACCGAAGACAGAAACTGCACCTGGGCAGATGTAGCTCCACTGGATCTGCGGGGTCCAGGATAGAGTAGATCTTGGCAAGAGCCTAGAGGACTTTGGTGAGTGTGGGATATGAGGCCCTCCTGCACCCATTTCCCAGGTTCTCCTTCCTCCCTCTGGTCGTTCCAGGTGCCTCTTCTCAACAGCCATCGGAGACGTGGTCATCAAAGGAGCTGGATGCCCAGCTGGTCTCTCTTCCATGGTGAGCCAAGGGGCAGGAGCCCTCCACTTAAGCCAGTCCCTGACCTAAGGGGTGACCTGCGTCCCTCTTCTTCAGAGGCCTCTGTAGCGGTCCTCCCCTTCAGCCTCGGTAGGCCTTTAGCAGCTGCCCTGCAATCACCAACCTCTGGATTTCGCTGGTTCCCTCATAGATCTCGGTGATGCGGGCATCTCGGTAATGGCGCTCGGCCGGCATCTCTGTCACATAGCCCATGCCGCCCAGGATCTGGATCGCCTGAAAGAAAAGCACCGGTTCCGGCACAGGTGGAATGGAGGCAGCTCCCCGCAAACCAGGCCAGTCTCCCGGTCATCGAATCCCCAGGCTTTGCCGGGACCATCTGTCCTTGCAAGACAGGGAGGCATCTCACCTCCTGCTACTGCTGCTGCTGGGCCATTTAACCTTCCCTGAAGAATCAGGGCATCTGAAACTTACCTGGTGGGAGATGAAAGTCGCTGCCTCGGATGCCGACAGCTTGGCCATGGCTGCCTCCTAGTGAGAGAAAGCAGAGAAGCTACCTGGCACAGCCCTCCCTAGGAGGCTCAGGTCACACGTATGACACGTGTGTCACTGGTAGCATGCCATGCCTCTGGATGCCATTTGAGAGGGCAACTTCCTCTTTTTTCAGGCCGGGGGGAACGGGGTTGTGTGTGTGAGAGAGACATGCCAGCAGAGTCAAGACAGGCGTTTTCTGAATTTTTGACAAGCCAACCTCAAAAACTATCACTGGCCAAGGGGAATCTGCGGTTTACGGCTTGGCTTTCTTGCAGGCCCTGCTAATCCCAGCAGCGTCTTCCTTAGTAGGGCCTTTACACAAGGAGGAACTTCAGGGCCCAGTGCAGGATCGTACAGGTGCCCCCTCCCAATTGACAATTATCAAGGCATTATTGAGATCCCGCTTATTCCTTTTGAAAGTCTTGTAACATGTTGGCATTCTCCTGCTATTTTCTTTTCTTTTTTTTTAGAAATAAACTTTTAATTCTGGAGGTCTGCCCCAGCAAAGATGGCTGGGGAATTCTGGGGGCTGAGGTTCCCACAAGTCTTAAAAGTTGCCAAGTTAGGACACTCCTGCTAAAAAGGCCAATTCTTACCCCCTTTCGAAAGACATTTTCTAGGCCGCTCAGAAGATGCTCCAGGTGGTAAAGATGGAGATTACCTTTGTGAAGGGCTTTCCATTGTCACTCAAGGCGGCTGCTCTCCGGGTCAGCAGACGAGCCCCCTCCAGCGCCACCGCCATGTCAGCCAGCTTAAACTATAGACACAGAACACCCCCCCCGGGGGGGGGGCGGGGGACCATTAAGCCACGGGAGTCTAACCCGGCACTATTTCTGGTTAGCAGAGGGGAAGATGATGCCTCAGAGCTGCAGACGCCACGAAGGCAGTGAACCGGTTGCTGGGATTTTTGAATCCCATCCCTGTAAAGCGGCCATAGTTGCCTCCCCTATTACAGGGAGTCCTCAACTGACAACCTTTTTTGGGGGGAGGGGGGTCATTTAAAGTTCTAACACCACTGAAAATAGTGGCTTGTGATACTTATGGCCGTTCGCAGCATCCCCTTGGTCACACAATCAAAATTAAGGCCTTGGCAACTCGGATTTATGACGGTTGCAGTGCCCTGGGGGATCTTGTGATCCCCTTTTGCAACCTTCGGACAAGCGATGGGGAAGCCAGATTCACTTAACGGCTGTGTTACTACCTGAACAGGTGCAGAGCTCCACTTAACAACTGTGGACTTAACCAAATCAACAGCTGCCTTGCTTAGCAACAGAAGTTTTGGGCTCAACTACAGGGTCTAGCACTACGGGGTCTCCTGCTTGAGCAGGGGGTTGGACTAGAAGACCTCCAAGGTCCCTCCCTCTTCTCTTATTCTGCATTCTTCAGCCCCAGCATCCAGTGGGACGTGGGCTGGAGCACCACACTGGGCAGGAGGAGGCCTGTCTTTGGACACCTGGGCCGCAGGAGCCCCCTGACTCCCCCTCCCCTCCTTTTCCTGGGCCTCCAAAAGAGAAGCCCTTAAAGGAGAACTGAGCACCAAGAAGAGCGGAGGAAGCAGGGAGGGGAAGGGCCTGCCCGTCCCCCTACCTGAATGGCCTGCAGCTTGGTGATGGGATGGCCAAATGCCAGCCTCTTCTCGGCGTAATCCACAGCGCAATCCAGAGCTGCCTGGGCGATGCCCAAGGCCTGGCAGGCGATTCCAATCCGGCCGGAGTCCAAGGTTTGCTGAGGAGAAGACGAGGCGGCGAAGGGGAGATGGGACTCAGGGTGGGTCTGGGAGGGGGGCCCTCCCCCTCCCCCCTCCACTCACCATGGCGATCTTGAAGCCCATGCCCTGCGACCCCAGCAGGTTCTCCTTGGGGATGCGGCAGTCTTCGAAAATGAGGTTGGCGGTGGAAGAAGCCCTGATGCCCAGCTTGTCCTCCTTCTTCCCCAGCGAGAGGCCCGGGCACGGCATGGGCACAAGGAAGGCGCTGATGCCCTGCAACAGACAGCAGCCTTTCCCAGGGGCTCCGCAGAAGCCCCACAGCCACGGCTGGCTTTTCACTCCCAGCAGGACTTGGGGAAAGGGCGGAGGGGGAGAGGATGCAGCGTCCCCTCCTCCCAAGGGAGCCCTCGAGGATGGTCACCTGCTCTGCTTCTGGACCTTGTGCTCCCCCCCCACCCACATCCTTTGTCCAGCAGCAGCCATCCCTGGGGGGAGCTTGCCCCAAAGATCAGGACCTCCGATTCCTCCCCCACCTTCATGCCTTCCTTTGGACGCCTGATGACCACTGTGGTCTCCTCTCCATCTTCCCGGCCAGATTCCTCGTCCACCTGGAGATGTTTCCCAGGGCCTTTTCTCCCTAGGCAGAGACCAGCTGCTTTCCCCGCACGGCCGAGGCCGGAGCCTACCTTGTGCTTCAGGGCTCTGTCTGTGGTGGCGAAGACCACGGTGGCCGAGGCCTCCCAGGCGTTGGTGATCCAGGCCTTGGTGCCGTTCAACACCCATTCATCCCCCACCAGCTGAGCCACCGTGGATGCAGCACCAGCGTCGCTGCCATTTCCTTGGCAAGAAAAAGACCATCTGCAGCCAAGAGGCGCTGCGGCCAGGCCGCATGCATCGGGCAGGGGGGGAGAATGCTGCCTTTCGCTCTTCTCCTGCAAGTACTGCCTGGCTGGCTGCACCAGGTGGACAGCGCCCTGTGTCAGACCTGCCCCAGTCTGATTCCTTAGGAAAGAAATACCCTCGACTCCCCTTTGGTTCAGCAATGGGTTCTTTCACTAAAGGTGTTTGCTGCAGTAAACCCAGGCTAGCTCTGATGTTCCCCGCACTCAAAAAATACAAAGTAGACCTTCCCTCCTCCCCTGAGCAGTTTCCAGCCAACCAGAGCTCACCAAAATGTATTGAGAACACTGAGATGTTTTGGGGTAATCCACCTATTTTCTCAGGGCACCTGGCCTTGGAACGCTGGTACAAACTGGATCCAGGCTTTATCAACCTGTCATTCCCACCCCACGTGCGATTTCCATTCATGTACACACACAGCTTCATTGCCCCCCCCCCCCNTTCATGTACACACACAGCTTCATTGCCCCCCCCCCCAGTCCCAGCTTTGATGGCAGGATGCCTGTGAGGCGCCAAGACGAACCAGGCAGAGCTGACATTCTGCATTTCCCGGGCACTGACCAGCCGCCTGACCCTGTAGAACTTCCACCTTGCTCAGCAGGCGCTTTGCCAGGCAGCCACAGAGGAGACGGTGTGCCAGCAGCATCTGGACTGCAGGGTGGCTTGTGGGGCACAGCCTCTCCGGAGAGCCCCTTACTGTCTGCTAAGCAACCGCGTGAAGGCAGACGTGGCTAAATGTTAAAAAAATGTGCAGCTCTTGGGAAGAAATTATGCAAAGCGGAAGTAACGCCCCGCAGGGAGCTTCCAGTTCTGGCTCTCTTAATTGCCACCTGTAATTCTTCTAGAAGATTCTGCTCAATCGGGCAAAGTGGAGCCACTGAGGGGGAAGTTTAGAGCCACCTAAGGGCACAAAGGATGTGCTGCTCTGGTTTGTAATTGCAAGGACCTGGGCAAGAATTTGGGGTGGGGGAGGCCTGGCCCAGCTGCAAAGCCACGTACAGGGATTCTTTGCAGCCTCTGTTCCTCTCCATGGCATAACACACTACGCACACACATGCAACCTTCCCTGTACAGGTAGTCCTTGACTTACAACCATTCATTTAGTGACCATTCAAAGGTAAAACAGCACTGAAAAAAGTGACTTTTGACTGTTTTTCTCACTTATGACTGTTGCAGCATTCCCCATGGTCAATTGCAGAGTTACAGGGGGTCACGAAGTCCCTTTTTGGAACCTTCTGACCAGCAAAGTCCATGGGGAAGCCGGATTCGCTTAACAACCGTGGCAAGAAAGGTTGTAAAATGGGGAAAAAACTCACTCAACAACTGCCTTGCTTAGCAATGGAAATTTTGGGCTCAGTTAAGGACTACCTGCAGAATCTAAAACGGGGCTCTCAAACTCAAGGCCCCTGGGCCAGATTTGGCCCATAGGGTGTTTAGTTCTGACTCGTGGGAAACGGCAAAGGTGCCTCTGCCAGCGAAAACTGGCAGAGCTTTGGGCCGCAACGGCTTCCTGCACCCCTCTGCCAGCAAGGGGTAGTGGAGGGGGGGCAGGCTCCCCCGAGGCTCCATTCTCGCTGGCAGATGAAACAAAACAAACTAAAAGCAAAACCAAAGGAGACACATTTCCCGTTTTGCATTGGAGCATGCAGGAAGGGACAGGAAAGGAGGAAGGGAAAGAGAAAGAAAAAGATGGGAAGAGAGCAAGGAAGGAAAAAGAAGGGAGGGAAGGAAGAAGAAAGGAGAATGAAGAGGGAAGGACAAAGAAGGGAAGGAAAATTATAATGAGAGGGGGGGAGGTCTGGGAGAAGCCCCGCCTTAGCTCTTGGCCACCACTGGTCTCCCCTCCAGGAGTCCCATGTCACACCCAGCCGTGGCCCTCCGAGGTCAAACACAACCCTGATGCTGCTCAATGAAATCGTCCAAAAGGAAAGGGCTGCCCGGGGGGGGCAACTCCCAAGCACCCAAGTTACCTGGTTCGCTGAGGGCAAAGCACCCCACTTTCTCCCCACCGGTGAAGGGAGGGATCCACTGCTGTTTCTGCTCTTCAGATCCAAACTTCAAAACCGGTCCTAGATACAGCGACTCAAGAGACAAAAGGATCCCCGTAAATCTCCTTCAGGGACCTCCCCCCCACCTCCGACCATCCGGGGAGGGGGGTGGCCCCTCCAGGCAGGGCAGGGCCATTGGGGTCGGGTTGGGGGGGACGACCTACGTTGTTGACACTCATGATGACGCCGGTGGAGGCGCAGCCGCGGCTGATCTCCTCCATGGCGACGGTGTAAGCCAAGCAATCCAAGCCGGCTCCTCTGTATTTTTCGGGCACGGCCATTGCTAGCAGGCCAAGCGCCCCCATTTTCTTAATCTAGAAATGGGAGGAATGAGGTTACGAAAGGGCCTCGGCACGGTTTGACCCTCAGGGTGGAAACCCAACAAAGCAATTTGGCTCTTTCGAGTGTTGATCAAGCTAGCGGCAGTTGCCGAGGGCACCGATCCAGGATCTGCCTCAAGCGAGAACATTCCTGCCCTGGCTGAGCAACTCTGCCAATGCTTACGACCTGTTGGGACTTCAACTCCCAGAATCCCTGAGCCAGCGCCACTGGGAGTGGAAGCCGACTGGTTGGAAAAGGAGCACCGTTGCCCAACCCTGATTTATGCCCTTCGCCGCTTCTCAAAAAGGCCTATTTCAGGGCAATCTGAGTTCAACCAGGGCACCGCCAGGCAAACACAAATCAGTGCAAAATGAGGCTCTGCACACCGAGCTTCAGGGACAGAAAAGAGGAAATGGAGAGCTGGGTTCTGCAAAGAAGTTTTTCACTTTAGGAATAAAAGGCCTGCATCTCATGGAAGAAGGACTGGCAGTGCCAGGTGGGCATGCGATGCTGGAGGGGCCAAGATCTGCGGGAAGAGTTTTGCCCCGTTTTGCCAACTTTTTTTTGCTGCGGCCATGAAGCGGATCCCTGCGGTTGGTAACACTGGCTTCCCTGTCGACGGGAGGGGGCAAAAGGGGATCCCCAGGGGGCTTTTTCCCAGGGAGGCCCAGCGGCCTCTTGCCAGAAGCCCCTTCGGCCGGCCGTGACCCGGAGGGCAGAGCAGCTCCACCCCCCTTGCAACCTTGGTCACAAGTCGAGGACCAGCTGGAAGGGACAGAGGCGGCCCCGGGCCCAGCACCGGCCAGAAGCCCCTTCCCTCCGTGGGGCAAAGAGGCCCCGCGNCGGAGGGCAGAGCAGCTCCACCCCCCTTGCAACCTTGGTCACAAGTCGAGGACCAGCTGGAAGGGACAGAGGCGGCTCCGGGCCCAGCACCGGCCAGAAGCCCCTTCCCTCCGTGGGGCAAAGAGGCCCCGCGGGCGTCGCTCCGGCTGCCCCCCCGCACCTGCTCGGCGGGGAAGCGGTGCTCGCGGTCGAGGCTCGCGGCGAGGGGCGCCAACTCCTTCGCGGCGAAGTCCCGGCAGGTCTCCCGCAGCATCCGGTGCGTCTCCGGCAGCCCCGCGTGCAGCAGCCGCGCTGGAGGAAGAGGAGGCGGGGGGGAGAGGCCGCCGGAGGGTCCCTTCCCGAAGCCCCGCCGCCCTCCGAGGACGCCCCGCCGCCCCGCCGCGGCCACCAGCGCCGCCATCGCCGCCCGTCGGAGGGAGGGGCCTGGGCGCGCGGACGGAGGGGGCGGGGCGTCTGGCTGCCTCCGCCCAGCGGCCCTCCCTCTGCCCCGGGACGGGGGGGAGGGCGGCCGCTGCCTCCGCTGCGGGGCTCCTGCCTTCGGGGNCTGCCCCGGGACGGGGGGGAGGGCGGCCGCTGCCTCCGCTGCGGGGCTCCTGCCTTCGGGGCTCCCAAAGTCGCCCGGGAACCCAGCGAGGCCAACCGGGGGAGGCGCGTGCCCCTCCTCGCCTTCGGCACTTCTGGATGACCTCGGACCGGGCTCTCCGAACTTCAACGCCCGGGATTCCCCAGCCCGCGGAGCTGCCGAGGCGGGAAGGAGGTTTCGGGGAGGCTCCGCGATCGCTTCTTCCTTTTCCCTCTTTTGCAGTGACCAGCAAATCAAACCCCTCGGCCAAGAGAGAAATCCGATCCTCACCCCTCACCAGGGACTCCAGAAGCCTCGATCAGTCAGAATCGAGTTGGAAGGGACCTGGGAGGTCTTCTAGTCCAGCCCCCTGCTCAAGGAGGAGGGCCTGCGCCATCCCAGACGGGCGGCTCGGGCAAGGCGTCCCAACGAGTCACTTGTTCCCCCTGCTGCTCGCCCGATTGCTCCGGGGGCCTCGGCTGAACCTTCGACCATCGGAAGATGCCTTCGTGTGCCCCCCCCGCCCCCCCGCCCCCCTTTGTTCCGGACCGGACACGCCCGGTTTCTGCTTTAGCCTCCGAATCGTCTCCTGCACTTTGCAGGTCGCTTTGTCCCAGGATGAAATGATGGGTTTTCAACCAACCTGGTGTAACTTTCTATTTAGAGGAGCGTGAACGGCCACCGCTGAAGGAGGTTCCTCCTTCCCCTCCGGCGCCTCCTCTTAGGCCCCCCAAGTCAGCTCCCCATCCAAATTTGCGCAATTCAGGCCCACGTGATGACACAACACCAGAGCGGAATGTCGGTTTTATTTTAATTTCTATCGCTTGAGACAAAATAACACCTTATACAAACGAGTTGGCTAGATTACTGCACATCAAGGAGATATAAAAAGGATAGCATGATGGAGATGACACAATGAAGGAAATCACTTGGGGGGTGGGGAAGGGGGGCACTTTTGGAAGGTCTGCCATTCTCTGTGGAAAAATACCAGCAGAAAATTAGAAAAACTAGGAACCTTCTCCTGCGCATTTCACACTTGCCACATGAGGTTGTGTGGGGAGGGAGAGCTCCTTTCAGACAAGCTCTCACGAAGTGCCAATGGCCAATTCCAAGCCATGCTATGGGGAGGGTGTGTGTGTGGGGGGGGCTTTGGCCACAGTGCTCAATCTTCTCCCACCCTTGGAAAATTCATTGCACTGTTGCGCTAAATGCCTCTCTTCTCATAAGATCATGGCATACAGAATCCCAGAACTCCCATAGCGTGGGAAATGCAATTCCCAGTCCCTGAGCCTGTGGGTCAGTTCGCCTAACTGGAAACGGTCAGAGATGTGTGTGTGTGTGTGCGTGCATTTGACCCACACACAGAAGTCACGGCCAAACGGCTGCTCCTCAGCACTACTCGGGTGGGACATGCTCCGGATAGGATGACTACCAGTGGCCCCAAAGGTGGCCAGGTCTGCTGCCCATTGCTGGGAGCAGGTCTCCCCACAGCTGGTCTTCCCTTTCAAAGGGGGGGGGGGAAGAGTCTATAGGGGAGCCCCCTTTTCGCTTTTTCCCTGAGCTAGAAAGGAGGAAACACAGCACCTCAACTTCATGCCCCCTTTCCAGCCCTGGGGCAGGTTGAGAAGCCCCCTGCTGACCCCAGGCCCCCTCCCAAAAGGGAGGCCTGGATTTCTAATCACACCCTACTTTGGAAGGGCAGCCCCACTCTTTGCATGGCACAAACAGCCCCCTCCCCCCCAAAAAAACTACAAACTGACCCCTGCATGCCCAGCAAGAGTGGCCGAAATGTGGCCCTTGCAGAGCAGAAGAGAGGCAGCTCCGGGAGAGGGTGGGAGGGAGGCACAAGGGCAGCCCAATGGACGCACCAGGGGCGCCTGGCCCTTCCCTCTTCCCCAGGGAGGCACCCCATTTTTCCCTACACATGTACCCCATTTCCCTCGTATTGCTGGGCAGTCAGTGGCAAGGAAGGCACAGAGGGAAGGTTATTGCGAACGGCCGCTGCTTTGGGGTCAGCCCAACCGAGGCTTCCAGGTCAGACAGAGGGTAGTTCCAAAGGCACCTGGTTTTAACCGTGAGGGATGGGGGGGGGGAAGGAAGCCCTTGGAGAAAAAAGGCACTTTGCCAGAGAGAGCCGGGGAAGCGTCGACCCACCACTCTCACCACCAGCCCTTCCCCAGACCATCCTGCGAACCGGCCCCTTCCAAAAGAAAAAAGAAAACCGTCCTGCACCTGAAGCTCTTTTGTTGGGGGCAATTAACCCTCCCCCCAACTAAGAGGCTTAAATGTTGCTCTTTTAGACTACTCCATTGCCCCCGGGAGCCCCCCTCCCTTTGAGACTGACTGCCATGGGGTGCCCACATCCCTCCTGCCAATATAGGGAGGCCAGCCAGAGGGCCGAGCCTGTTCTCACCTGCAGCCTTTGCCTTCTGCCAGGCAATCTCGAGGAGGGGAAAAATTAGGATGCCCCCCACCTCTTAGGATGGTGAGAGCTGCTAGGTAGGAGAGGCCAGGAGTCACCTTCTGCTTCTCTGGCTGGAGGGCCCCACTCATCTTTACCACACAGGCCAGACCTTGAGGGGCTGCTGTTGCTTGAACAGGCCCAGCATAAAATGCTGCAAAGTTCCACCTTGCCCAGGAGCCCCTCCAGGCCCCTCCGAACCCAAAGACAGAGGGACAACCCTGACAAATATCAGCTCAGGTGCAAAGCAGGCCAGGAGGCGGGAGGAGGAGCAACAGACACCTGCCCAGCTCTCTGGGCTGCGGGATGCGTTAAGAAGGGGATGCCTGCCAAGCTTGGTCCATTGGAGGGGCTGCTGGCAGGCTTGTCACCAGACCAGGATGCCAGTGGAAGCCACGATGGAGCAAGGAATGAGCAACCCAGAGAATTCCTTTACTGTCCCAGAAGAGGCCCTTCCCACTTGGCAAGGAGGAGCAAGGCCAGGCTGCCTCTGGCTTGTGCAACATCCGCAGGCGGTGCTGGAATGGCTACTGCCCGCCGTTGTAGGCGTAATCGGCCTTGTTGTGCATGATCAGCTTGTTGTCCACAAAGTAGAAGCTGTCTGAGCGAGTCTCGTAGGGGTTCTCGACCATCAAGCGTACTGCAGGGGCAAGAGAGAGGGAGGAGGGGAGCCATAGCCCAGAAACAGCCTGCGGAGAAGGCCGCTGGTGCCAACCCTGCAGTGCAGGCAGCGCCCGCTCCACAAAGCAGCCTGAAAAACCCTGGGGAGGAGGGAGCAGCGAGAGAATCTGTGGGATTCAGAGAAATTGAAAGGAAGACCACTTATCTTCTGTCTCCCTCAAAATGGCCGTGGGGCCAGTGACGGCACCAAAGGGCAGAATTTTCTGACTGCCGCAGAAGAACCCGGTGCTCCCAGGCTGAGGCCAGCCGTCCGTCCCTGCTTGGGCCATGGGATCCACCTGGGTCCAAGCCTCCCACCCAGGGGCTGTTCGCCGGACGGGGCCCGAGAGGCACTTACTGAGGTCCTCGGAAAGCTGAGGAAACTCGTAGATGTGCTCACAGGTGTTCCTGCTGCAGGGGATGCAGAAGCCAAAGTCAAAGTCAAAGTTCTTCAGGAGACGGTCTCTGAAGTAGTGCCTCTCGATCATACGGAAGTTGGATACGGGCTTGTCCCCCACGGTGAACTCCACCCTGCAGGGAGAGAAAAGGGCGAGGTGAACGCAGGGCTCCTCTCGGGTGGCAGCGCTGGAGTCCTGCCCTAGCGGGGCCCTGAAGCCGCTGAGGGAGCGGAGCACCCCTGAAGGGCCCAGCTGTCCCGTGACAGGATCCCTGCCTGCATCACAACCAGTATTTCTCCCCTGGTCGTAAAAGAAAGGCTGGCCTGGGAAGGGGATGCCCAGGGACATCAAGTGCAGTGCAACTCAGGACTCAAATCGGGGGAAAGAACAATAAGGAAAAAGAATAAACACAGCAGACCTGCCTCAAGCAATGTATATTCTTCTTTTGATTTGTACAAACTGCAAAATTACAGGCTTGGATTTTGAAGATTTTCTTTCTTTCTTTCTTTCTTTCTTTCTTTCTTTCTTTCTTTCTTTCTTTCTTTCTTTCTTTCTTTCTTTCTTTCTTTCTTTCTTTCTTTCTTTCTTTCTTTCTTTCCTTTCTTTCCTTTTAGAAATGCTGAACTCGCTTTTCGCCCAGCCTGACTGTGCTTCTGTGGCTGGTGGTGAGCAGCCCCCAGCCGCCCTGTGTGGTCTCACCCCCCCATCCCTTCAGCCGCTGCCCAGACTCACGTTGCCCCAACAGTCCGTAGGCGCAGGAAGGCCGGAGTGAACTGATAGCGAACGAAGCGTCCGGCACTGCTGTCCACCTCCCCAAGGTCACACTCGTAGTCCTCTTGCTCTGCAGGGATTAACGGTTGAAGAAAATTCAGCAGGGGTTTCTCACTGGCCTGCCCTTCTGGAAGTGGGGCCACTCCAGGAAGGCCATGCAGCCGTCCCCTGCCCTTCCAGGTCTCAGTTTTCTGGGGCTGCCTCTGCAGTACGGCCAAAATCAAGGTCAGCAGCAGGAACTGTGGAACTAGCAAGCGAGGTAGCCTTGCTGGACTGAGCTAACAAAGCTAAACGTGGCTTGGCTTAGGTGGGTGAAGTGTTGGGACAGAAGCCTTTGTGGGCACCTGGAATAATGGACGGAACCCAGAAAGGTCTGAAGGAAACAAATCGTCCCAAGAGCGATGACAGAGGAAGAGGAAGCACAGATTTAGGAATTGTGAGACCAGCGTCTTAACTACCATTAGGAAGCAAAACGCCCTTCCTGGAATTTTTGACGAGTTGGGTCTTGCAATTCAGAATGGGACCCCATCACTTTACACCCAAGGTAACTTACCTAAAGTTGAAGGTTTGGCAATTTCAAACAGCACTGTCCCAGTCTCCAGGTCCCGGATTTTAAACTTGGTGAAGTCAATATTGTAGATGTTGTCTTCGGGTCGGCAAAGGTAATCTGGAAGAGAGAAAAACAGAAGGGATGATGAAAGGCAACCTTGAAAATTCGGGAGGCAGTGGAGAGGCTGCCTGGCCCAACTCACCAAAAGGGCCTTTGCATTCAGGGCAAGGAAGCGAGCAGTGGACAATACTAGGAAGCCTCTCCCAAGACTCCTGACAAATTCTGCGGCCAAGAGAGGCACCCGGTTAAAGGAGAAGAATCAGTGGAAGGATGTAAGACAGAGAGATAGGCAAGAATCACGGCAGGGATTCTACACCCAAAAAAACCTCTGGGTTTAGAACGGAGCAACATAATTATCAAGCTCCCTAATGGCACCAAATTATTCAGCCAAGAAAGGAGAAACGTAAAAGAACAGTTACAACTGGTCAAGAGGTGATTTACACAAGCACTCTACCTAAATCTAAGTAAGTGCAATCTAGCTCATGCCAGAACAAAAAAGACCTCATTTTAAGTACAAAGAATTATAGATCATAATCTACTTTATTTGATTTTCTTTTCTGTCATCTTGTATTGTAGTGGAAGGAGAAACAGAGGATGTGTAAGCCAAACTTGTTACACAAAAATCAGGGAAAACACATTTCTACCTTGTGACTTTACAAAGACCACCCAGCCCTACATACCAGCTCAATCTGCTATCTACTAGTTCGATTTATGATACTCAGTTTAATGACGTTAAAGTTGCAATAGATCCGAAAAAGTGAGGAGCGACTGGTCCTTGCATTTATGGCTGTTGAAGTGTCTCCACGGTAGTAATTGTGTGATTCGCTTAATGGCCATGACAAAGGTAGATAATAAAATCAGGGACAACTCACTTAACAATTGATGTCCCTGTGGTTCTTGTAAACTGACACAGTCAGCTACTGTTTAGGAAGGACGCAATGAATATCTGTTCTTTCTTCTCCAATTTTACATTTATTTATTTACAGGGCTCATATGGCCACCTATCTCATGCAATGGTTTGAGGCAATCCATAGAACCAAACGTAAAAACAGAAGTCCCCTTCTCCCCACTCCCACCCCAAGGCATCCGACCACGCAGCCTCCCAGCTCAATCCCAATCCGAGCCCAATGCTGGGAGAAGAGCCAGGCTTTCACAGCCCTCAAAAAAACTAAAAGGGCTTAAGGTTGCTAAAATCTCAGCTTGGAGGCTATTTAAAAGGGTCATGGCGATAACAGTGAAATACGTTGTGGCAGTTGTCGCGAAGGTGCTTCCGAAGCCAACAGAAAAGGTTCCGCCAGAGAAGTCTCTCCTGCGCTTAAAAGAGCTGGAGGGGCTGAGCTCAGCTCTGGAGCTGCTGGACTGGTGGCACCTGATACACATAATCACATCATGGAGCTGAATTTAAAGCGCTGCTCCAGCAGGGAAAGCAAGAAACGACGACTCGGCCAGACTGTCCATTGAATAACATTTCCATTCTGGGCACAATCCTGTCGTGGCCTCTCTAAGCAATTCAACAAGGGCCCTTTTGGAGGACATCACATACACATTGTTGAGTGATGCTGGTCAGACTGGTCAACGCTGGCAAGACAGAACAACAGAATAAAAGAGTCGGAAGGGACCTCGGAGGTCTTCTAGTCCAGCCCCCTGCTCAAGGAGGAGGGCCTACGCCATTCCAGACAAGGGGCTCTCCAGTCTCTTCTTAAAAGCCTCCAGGGATGGAGCCCCCACAACTTCTGAGGGCAAGTCATTGCACCGATGAATCGTTCTTGCTGTCAGGAAATTTCTCTCCTTGATTAGTATCCATCCACTCCTCCATATCCTTCCTTCAGGTGCCTGGTCTCCTTCCTGGCCTCCTTCCTCTTCCTTGTAGCATCCCTTCAAATGTTGGCATTCAGAATCAGGGAGTCTTTGTGCAGCTGTCTACCTGCTTGTTGAGGGCACGCGAACATCAACCATTTGTGTCAATAATGCCAAGATCAAAAATAGTATGAATCCCAGATAGGCCACAAGCATGAAAGGGACGTAGACCTGTAGCAACGACTTCTTAAAGTTTTACGGTTTCAACATGTGCCAGAAAAAAGATAGAAGTGCTGCGGCCAAGGCCGCACACTTCTGCTTCAAAGCCTGAGGAGTTGGTCGTCCCCAGGTTGTGTCTTGGCACACTGTCTTCCATGATCTTGTTGAGATGCCTTTTCTGCGAACGCTACACAGAGGTTGTACACAGAGTCAAGCAGTCCCTCCCGCTAAGTCGAAAGAGCGATGCAGACGCCGCTTCCGATGTCCTGACGTGGTGAATGGCTGGATTATGTTCATTCAGCCATCTTGGTTCATGCCCCAGGTTGTAGCACTCCTCGAATGCGAGAGTCTCTCTGAGGAAGCAGACTGGAAGAGCAAGATGGAGGGTACCAGTGGCCGTGCCATGCCATGCAGAGCAACACCTGTGCCATACCATAAACCACCTTTCTCTTGAAGGATTTGAAAAACTTTGTTTTGGATGTGCGCAAGGAGTCCAAAGATGATATTTGAAGATGACAACTCTTGGCAAGGCAGACTTTGATGCCACTGTGTTGGATGACCCAACTACATATTAGTTGTGCCCCCGATTAGTGGCAAGCTAATCTACCTTGAATCTGATGGGAACAAACGCAACAGTGTATTGACTGAAGAAACTTTTGCCCCTTCCCCACTTCAGAGCTCAACTATTTCGGGCTCCTTGTGAGTTGCCAAAATGGATCCAGGACCGAGCAACAAAATGAAACAAAACACATTGCCTTTGGTGTAACTCTAAGCAAAGAAAAAGAGACACTACCCAAAACTGCAAGGGATGCCACCGAAGTTACTGTCAACTTCCAAACGGATCTGGGCCGCTGCAGCCATCTTTTCATTTCTCAGCTTGCCACACTATGTATGGGGGGAGGGGAAACTTGGAATGTCAGACCAGACGAAAGCAACCGATCCTCCTCCCGGGGAACCAAGGCCATCTCAACAGGTGTTGGTCAGAGACTGGCAAGGTTACCAGGGAGACGCCAGAACACCTAATTGGACAACGTGGCCTGTGACATGGGGAGAAGGGAATATCTATTCTTTAATTATATTAAACCCGTGGGAAATAGAGCTTGTTTGGTTTTCATGTGTGTGGAAATGGTGTACACAATTGAGTTGAGAAAGCTGTCCGTCTGGGAGTGCTGAGTTGCGATGGCTCCTCAGTCGGAGCGGATCCTTGACACTTCTGTCACCAACACTCTGGAACTGACAAGTTTGGGCTAACACACCAAACTGCCTACAGCAGGGGTCTCCAACCTTGGCCACTTTAAGCCTGGCGGCCTCCCAATTTGGTGGTTGAGGAACTTGAAGTCCACAAGTCTTAAAGCGGCCAAGGTTGGAGACCCCTGGCTTGAAGGATGCTGCGCAGGGGCCCTGACTGAAATGGAATTGCTTCAATAAGCAAGAGCAGCTTGATGCCCAAGCCAAGGGCTTCGTCCCTCAGGGATGCTTCAGCTTGGAATCCCAATGGGCCCGAATAGATGCTCTTTAAGCACTCTTCAAGCACCAGGGCTGGATTCCTCCAAGGCCCCCAGGCTGCTGCTGGTGAGCCGCAGACACTGAAGTCCAGACGTGGAGAAAGCAGGGAGCCAAGGGCCAGCAAGTAGGAGCTGAAGAAAGTGCACTCTGCACATGCGCAGGGGTCAGCAGTAATCGTGGTTGTTTATTACATTCTTATTTCTAAGCAAAGTACAGACACACAATGAACAATAAACCTATTACCACACCAAAACGTCGACGACCCCACACCCTAAAGTTTGCCAAGGGGAAAAAAATTGCTTTGAACATTAAAGTTTACTGATTTTAAATAAACACCAACCAAGGGTTTTTAAGATTTAATGGCAATGCTTGCGAATAAACCCAGGTGGCCGAAACAGCCGCTACATCGTCACATGCTTCGCTTGCATGCCACGTTAACGCGGGTTCAGTCGACAGCGCCATTCCCACGAATGGGCCGCTTCCCGAGGACAGGCGCGCGCTGCCATGACAACTGAAGGCCTCTGAGCACCCAGGGATCTACTTCCGGTTTCCTGCCAGCAGGGCTCCACAATCCACCGCGCTCAGGAGCCGCGCTGTAGCTTTCTAATTGGACGGCCTGGTTTGGGCTGTACCAATAGATCGGGGGATAACCGGGGGCGTTGCCGGGAAAAGATAAGGCATAGCAGTTCCTCCGTTTCCCCTCTCTCTGTGGTAAAAAGCCGCGGAGAAACAGAGGCTGCCCAAGGAGAAGCGAATAGTCGCACCCCCATCAGGTCGCCGTGGAACGGTCCGCGGCCACGCTCTGCCCCCAGAAAGGCGGGAAGTGCCGCCAAGAGCCGAAAGAGTCCCCCAATCGGCTACGTCCGCTTGCGCTCTCAACGTACCTTGCTGCCATCCCCTTGCCGCGCACCTATGGGCCGGCGGCCGTGCCGATATGCAAATAGCGGGATTCCGGCAGCCAACGAGGCGGCGCGACCCCGCGGAGCCGCGCCGCGATTGGCCGGCGTCAGGGTAGCCGGCACGGCCAGCACGGTGGGATGCCCCCTTGCGGCTGAGGCGGCGGGAGGCATGTGCGAGAGCGGCAGCGGCGGCAACGGCGGCGGCGGGGCGGAGCCGTTGCCGAGCTGAGGCGGCAGCGCGGAAGGAGCCGGAGATGGTGGCCGCGGCCGGGGGCCCGCAGCTCCGCTTCGCCTCGCTCTTGGCCGCGGCGCTGCTGGCGCTGCTGGCTCTGCAGCCGCCCCCTGGCAGCGTGGCCGGGGCCAGCCTGGCCGAGAACGTGGTCTGGGCCGTCAACGCGGGCGGGGAGGCCCATGTGGACGTCCACGGCATCCACTTCCGGAAGGACCCCCTCGAGGGACGGGTGGGACGAGGTGAGCTCCTGGGGGAGCCTCCTGGCGCGGTGGGGCGCCTGCACTTGAGGGGGGAAGGCGGGGGGCTTGGCGGAGGGCGAGGAGAGCCGCCGGGCGCGGTGGAGCTGCCGTGGGTCGAGGCAGCCTCCCTGGGCCTCCTGCAGAGGCTGGAGGAGAGAAGAGCATCTGCCGGCCCCCGGCAATGGGAAGAGGGTCGGGCTCTGCTTGTCCACGGGGGGCCGGGAGGGGGCTGGGCCGGGGAGCTGCCGCCCTGCCTTCCCCCAGGCTGGGGGGGAGGGGGCGGTGCAGAGGTCGCCTTCCACGTCGTGGCGCGGTGGCAGCTGCCACAGCCGCGGTGGGGCCCTTCGCCTCGCCAGACAGAGGACGCCGGGCTCTGCGCCCCCGGACGAAGGCTGCCGCCCGGGGACTGAGGCCCCCTTCCAGAGCCGATCAGCCCTTCGCCCCGACTGCAGACGGAGCTCTGGAGGCTGTGCAGATCCTGGTGTGGAAGAGGACCGAAAAGAGCACCGATCGCCCTTTGAGTCCAAGGCACCATGTCGATGTTCTTGGTCCGGAGGAATGCAGGACTCCTGACCCAGAACATCCATTCCCAGCTTGGGGGCTTCCAGAGGTGTTGGGCCGCAGCTCCTGTGCATGGTGGAGCTCCCCTTTTCCTCCTTTTGTGGATTCTGCCCTTCCTACTCCTGCTTCTGCTCTGGGGAAACCATGGCTTAACCCCGCAGGACGCTTCTCTCTTGCTGCCTTGGTGTGAATTCCAAGGCACCCTCTGCACGCAAGCAGAAATTTAAGCAGCAAAAGATTCTCTGGTATTCAGAAGGGAAGGTGAGGGATAGACCCGCCGTTCTGAGCCCTCTCGGCTTCCCCTTCTCCTCACGACAGTGGCCTGTTCTCTTTCTTCGGAGCTGCCCTCCCTGATCTGCTTCTCTTTTCTTCACCATGTCCCAGCATCTTGGTTTCTACAGTTTCCTCTCTTGTTCCCCTTCTTGGCTTATTGTGGCTGGATCTTGTGGCTTCAGTGACAAACCAGAGTTTCTGAATTCTTTTGACAAGTCATATATAATCTGCTTTCCTTGTATGAATGGTAAATGTGAGAAACTTGAGCATATGGCCTGTTCTCCTTTTGATTCACATTGGATGGGGAGGAGGGACAGCCTGTCATATGTCTAGCTCTGATGGTGATAGCTGTGGTTTCTGCTCAAAGAAATAACCACACCAATTCCAGATGCCTCTCAAGGAACTGTTTGTGGTTTGAGTAAACCAGAAGCTGCTCCTTCTTACCTCTTTGTCTTATAAAATGCTACAATAATTTTTGCTTCCTGTTCTTTCTACATTGCTCAGGGGTCTTTTTTTCCTTCTGCACTGTCCTGTTTTTTAGTGTCGCGGAACTGGGCTGGTGGAAAGTGGAAAACGTGAAGCCATTGCAAAGTTGGTTGACAGTTTCATCATTTTGTGTTCCAGTGGTTCCAATATTTTTCTGCCTAAGTTTAGCTCAATTCTCTCAGCTTCTTTCCCATTCTCATTTCCAGGCCTGTTAATAGTTAAGCAGCTTGACAGAATTCTTAGAGGGTTATATTGGAAGGAGACAGCACTTTAACACAATGCTGCAGTTCCTGCTTGCACATGTCCAGTAGTACTTTCACTGCTAGGGGAAGAAGGCTTGATGAGTAAATTGTGTGGTTTTGCAAACAGATCATAATCTTCACTGATGCCTCTTGTTTTCTGGGGAAGTTTACAGATTTTGAACAGGATTTTGCTGCATAAGCTGAAGATTATTTCAATGGCATGAGCTGTCAGAAGTTTCAGCCCCTGAGTTCCGTAGTTTGTAAAAACAGTTTATTAACTATTTGCAAAGAGAAGACAAATGCTTAACAGATTTGCAGTTGACAGACATAATTGGGATAGTGGACATCCTAAAAGGTAAAAGCAAAATTTAAAACTATCATGATACACTAGAGAAATAGTCTGAAAATAAACAAATAGTTCCCATGATGAGAGATGGAAGGAATTTGGAGGATTAACTTTCAGAAGGGAAAACTAAAGGTGGAGTCCTCTTCAAATACCTGTAATCATACCATATTGGTTGGTTGGTATCCTGCCTTTAATATTTTTACAAATAACTCAAAGTGGAAATATATCCAACATTCCTTCCTCCCCTATTTTCTCCACTACAGCAACAGCCCTGTGAGGTGGGTTGGGCTGAGAGAGAGGTACTGAATCACTTAGCTGGCTGTCATGGCTAAGGTGGGCCTTCAACTCTGGGTCCCCTCCTTTGTAGACTGAAGCCTTCACCAATAGACCAAACTTGACTTGACTAGGCCAAACTGAAGGATGGTCACAATATTGTCTTCTCAGGGTCTGGAACATGAAATAATGGATTTAAAACTATAGGAAGAAAATGGAAGAATTATTTTAGAAAAAAGTTCTCATGAATAACGGTGAGCTTCCTTTCTCTGGATGTATTAAGTTAATTTTTGAGATATATTAATTTGGATTCCTGTCCTGAATTTGGATTCGATGGTCTTAGGCTCCTTTAACATTTTGATTCCCTGATCTTGCCCACCCTCCTCATGATGGTGCTGCAGACATATTCTGACCATGTAACTTGAGCTATCATCATACTAAGCAAATTCCAGATTTCTCATTCAAAATATGTGAGAGATATTAAAACAAACCTCCATTTCTCGCATTTCTATGTTGCCACCACATTTTCAAATTGCCCTTTAATGTCAAAACAAAGATTCTTCCGATGTTTCAGCTCTTACACAAAGTACTTAGATTGACTTCTCCATGTTAGCTTGTAATCTAAGGTACCAGCACATTTGAAAGTTACCAGGTTGGGAAATTTTAGCTTGCAAAATTTGGACTTTGGCACAAGTCTATAAAAAGTATTTCAGGCTTAAGCTTGCTGCAATATTCTGCTATCTTGTGACCGCAGGCAGTTGAACCATGCATGTGTGCAGTCTGTGTCTTTTCTCAAACAAATCCTCAGGGAGTTTGGCTTTTGCAAAGAGAGAGGGTGTCGGAGAAGATCTGGTTGTATACTGTATACAGTCCATGGATATGTCCCAGTTGCCTCTTCCCAAGTGAATATGGCTTTTCCCCAGCTCTGTGCAGGCCCTTGGCCTGCTTCTCACTCTCTGCCTCATTTTTAGCATTAAAAGTGTGGAAGTCCAGTGAGTTTTCTGGGATCCTAGCTGTGAGAAAAGGGAATTTTTGATTCCTTTGTTTCCTATGTTTCTATCCTACTTTTCTCTGGTTCATAATCTGGAGTAGTAAAAGAGAGAAAGTAAAATTGGGGAAAGAATGACAACTCTTCAGCACTGTTGTGTAATGACTGTGCAAAGTCAGACTCTCTGCTGCCCAGGAGGGGCTGTGCTCAGGCCGGGGGTGGTGGTGGTGGGGGGGGGTGGGCCGCCTTTCCTCAAATGCTACCAGGTGGGAAGGCTGCTTGTGGCAGTGCTATCTCTGTCCCAATAAAAAGACGGCTTTGGGGCTGTTCAGGTCCATTTCTCTCTCAGTTACTCCTGAGCTGGAGACAGCCAGTGTTAACTGTGGGGCTTGTCAAGTCTTTTCTGCTGAGCTTTTCTGGAGAGGAAGGCCAGGCAAAGGCTTCAAGCTATGCACAGACTTACACCAAGTAGGGACTTGGGGTGGGCATTAGTGCATTGGATTCCAAATTAAAAGCCAGAAATAATGACTTGATGCTGAGGTGGGATTGGTCTTTCCCATATATATTACATTATATTACAGTAAAATGTATTTAAACCATAAATTAAAACAGTCTTCTCAACCTATTTCAAAGCACTATTTAGTTGGAAGAGGAAGAAGCCTTTACAATTGTATTCTGACCATCAGTTGATTGTGTGTATTATTCTCTAAATCTAAAATAATATGTCATAACGGGAGTGGGTTGGGTTTTTATACTGTTAACTTTTAATGTCACTCTGTGGGAGTCGGTGGCCATATATTCTATTTTATATGTGTGTGTGTGTGTGTCATGGCTGTATCTTTCCTATCCAAGCTTTATGAGCTGACAGTAGCAACAGAGAGAAAGATTGGACTGTAAAGAAGAAGAAAAGGGGGAATGGGAGCCCAGCTGAGTCTTGTGAGAAGCTTCAGCCAGCCAAGATCAACTATATGCAGATCTGGGAACGGAGAACCTGTTTCCTGAACAATATACAAGCCCCTGGTTGGTTATTTGCAGATAACTGGGGAATGGTGGAGTGGGGTGTGGGTGGGACATTGACTTTGCGTTGTTTGCACAGGAAAATCTCACATTCAGCTTCACTACTTTTGTAACCACTTAAGCTTCAGTAAAGTACACTCTTGGCAAGAACTCCAATGGCCAGGAGTCTTTCTTTGCTAGTTGACTGAGTGGGACAGTTGAGTATGTGTGTGTGTGTGTGTGTGTATTTCACAGTCATTAATATTTTCTATATTTTTCCTGGAATGAACACAGGGGTGTGTTTTCTATGCTGATTCTTTGCATCTTAAATCCTTTCTTTTCTAACTTCCTCCCCAGAATCATAGATCTCTAGTTTAAATCCTGTATGGTGGAGGATCCGCTACCTACCACTTTTGGGACAGATTCAATGCAGCCTCGGTTTGAACACCTTTCATGGAAGGGAATACAGCATTTCATGAGGCAGCTTCTTCCTCTGTTGCCTCTTTTAGTAGCCCATCGAACCCGGATCGGTTTCCTTGTAGTTTCGGCCTGTTGGTTCTGGCCTGAGACCTCTGAAGAGGGCCATCGTAGCTCTCCGCAACCTTCTATGCTGCACGCTAAATACACCCCCTTCCTTCATCCAGTCTTGGCCAGATTTGGTTTCCAGGGCCTTCTCTGCATTGATAGCCGTCCTCTGAGCGCACTGCAGTTTGCCAACGTCCTGCTTGGATGGTGGGGCCAGGATTGGGCACAGGATTGGGGGGGGGAGGGCTGAGCAAGTCAGAGGAGGGGAGAGGGACAGTTGCTTCCCACGCCCTGCAGCCTGTGCACTGGTGAGCGTGTCTTCCCTTCCTTCCCTTATTTTAAAAGTAAGCATAGGTCTTACCTTAGGAACTCTACAATTCAAATCCACAAAATCAACAAAAGTTGTTTTCTCTTTATGGTGCTAAGAATTGTTTTAATGTGTTGGCTACTGGACGAAGAGGTCATTTTCAACCATACAGGTAGATTTTATTACTTCATAATGATTTAGATCAGTTTCCTCCTCCATTAGATTTCATCCTTGTTTTGATGTCTTTCTGCATTGTCAGTAGAGATGTAGGCATTCAGATTCACACATTATAGGATTCCCTCTTTTCCTATATTCCCAGAGCCATTTCTTTTGCAAACATTTCTAGGCAGATTTTTCTGAGTCTTTGGCAAGCGCACTGAGAACCTACAATTCCTCTTGTTGCAAAAGCCAGGTAGACTCAGGGACCCCCAGATCCATAGGAGGATCCCAGCGCTGAACCTGCCAAATGAGTGGAATAACCATTTCTCCTACTGGGAAATTTAAGATTGCAACACACTTTGTTTTAATCTGTAGCATGCTGCAGTATTGAGAATTTTTGGCTCAAGGAAGGTCCAAGTGGGGTTTTTAAAGCTTAACTCCTCCTTATTATCTATTCTTCAGATCCTGTTTTGCAATTCTTGATTAGAGAATGTTGCACACACTACTGTGGGTGAGTCAGTCAGTCTCCAGTGATGCGTGCTAAATCTGTCAATCTTCTAATAATTGATGCTTAAATATAAATATAAACCAGCTGTTGCTTTTGGCTGGCATACCCATGTCTCATAAAAAGCTGCATTGTTTTTGAAGAGACATTCTCCTATATGTGCGTGAGAAGGAAGAGCGGCTTTGTAGATCAAAAGAGAGATTTGCTTTGTGGCTAATTGGAAATGCTCTGTTATCAACTGATATTGTAATCCCATGAAAGTCCTTCAGCCGTACTTAAAATAAAGATGCTCATCAGCCATTTGCACCTCGATTGCAGTCCGGTATTGTGTTGCTCGTGCTTGGAAGATGAAGTTAGAACCAGGGCAGGAGTGCACTGACTTCAGTCCTGAATAACTTCTGTTCTTAGTGCCTGGGAGTGAAGTTTTCTTTCCCTGAATTTGAAGGACTTCCAAGCTGGATAGCACATTTTGCCCCAATCAAGTGTATCTAGGCTCTACAGGTAAATTGGAACAGGTTTCCCTCCACATAGTGCCTGTCAGACCTACCCCGATTTGATCCTTTATTTAAGAAAGACCCTCGACTCCATTTATAGTGAAAGGTATATTTTTACTTGAAGCCAAGTGGATTACAAAGCCAGAACTGAATTTTGTGGGCTAAAATTTCCCAGTTAAAATCTCCCCTCCCCTGGTCCCTATTGTCCAATTTCTGTGGAGATTCTCAGTCGTCCAAGGTCATGATTGCCCAGAGGGGCTTTTTCAAGAGGCAACTGGACTTCTTCAGGTTTTGGATGAGGAGCAAACGTCTTCAAAGAAAAAACAGAAAGTCTAGTTGCCTCTTGAAAAAGCACCTTTGGGGCTATTGTCCAGTTATATTTGAAAATAATTGTTTTGGAACCAGTCTCTGGTTGGTGAGCCATTGCATTTCATTCCCAGGCTTAGACCTTGAGAGGGTGTCTCTGGAAGGTGTGATGAGTCTGTAGCCTTCCCCCCCCGCACCCATTTGGCTCCCTCCCCCCACCCATAGTTCAGGGCAGGCTGACAGCAAATGAATGCAAAGTTCAAGCGTATGATGGAAGCTCTGGCAGTGCCTCTCCAAACAACACCCCCATGACAACCATACAGCCATTCCTCGGCTTATAACCACAATTGGGACCAGCATTGAGAAACAGGAAGGTAGTTAAGTTAGTCAAAGCTGATTTTCCAATCTTTCTTTTTTTGTCCTGGTTATGCAAATCACTGCACCTGTTAAGCGAATCCAGCTTCCCTCCTGACTTTGTAGCTGCAAAAAGTCACAAGACGACAGTCCCGTGGTCGTGGGACATTGCAACCACTGTAAATACATGCCGGTTACCGAGTGTCTGAATTTTGCAACCATACGAGATGCTGCAATGGTCATAAGTGCAAGGACCAGTTGTAAGTCACTTTTTCCAGCATCATTGTAACTTTGATTAGTTGCAAGTCAAAGACTACAATGCATAGTTTCAGACATCTGTGTGGTCAATGCAGCAAAACACAAATCTAGCTCCTTTTTGTCTGCCACAATATTTTGAGAAGAGTATAAATGCAATAAAGATATATGTAGTCCAATGATAGAAAGGCTGTTTTGGCAGAGTCCTTTTTCACTTGTGGTCTTAACCCACATTTTCTTCTGAAAGAAGAAGGAGAAATTTTTGTGCCTCCTCTTGGTGCAGATTCTTTCCCTTTGGCTTTGCTGCCTGTAAGATCAGGAGGAGTTCTGGGGTTTTCCATGCATGCCTTCTCTTGGGCTGCTTTGAGAAAGTTTTTAGCTTCAGGGCTTCCGGCTGGTTTGTGGCTTGTGATTTCTCAGGTTTTCCTCAGCTGAGTTCATTTATTAGGGGGAAAAAACGCTTGTTGTGTTTCTAAACTTTGAACAGCTGAATTGCAGATTTTTTTTCCAGGTTGAAAATGGAAGGAAACTCCTCTGTACTTACATGGCAAAAGCCCTGTTTCTGGAAAGGGTCCGCTTAAGAGTTTACACGCAGGAACTCAACTTTTGCTTCAAGCCTGCTTGAATTTTACTCTGGGCTCTTTCGAGGAGGAGAGCTAAGCATCCCAAATGGGGGCATATGTGGAATGATTTGCCTTTGGCAGAAGTCCATGGAAAGGAGCGACAGCTTCTGTTATTGAGATACTGAATGTACTTATCATTTTTCGCAGGAATTACAGGGATTTTTTTGCCAAAAACAGCTGAGTGAAGGCTTCTGCTTGGCTATAATAAGGTTGAGGTTAGACATTTTGACATCAAGTCATAACCTTTACAGAGCCTAATATTAGTTCTTCAAGCATTTTCTTCTGGGCTATGGGTGGCTGAAATTCCTTTTGTTATTTTGTGGTTCCTTTCTCCTCCCTTCCACATGCAGAACAAAAGAGGGAGGAGAGCTACCCCAAGGACACATCAGAAATCAGTTGTGTAAAATGGCATGACCTCCTCGCCGTTCAGTTTTACCCATCTGTCAAAGAACTCTTGAGAAGTTCTCTTGGAATGTAAACCATGGAATGCATAAACCATAAGAAAACATCACATAAACACTTAAAATGATAATAACCCAATGAAGAGAATTATAGCATCAAAGTGGTTTGAAAATATATAGTAGTCTTCTACTAATAAACAGGTAGTACTTTTCTTACGACCTTAGGAATTACAGTCATAAGTCATGCCAATCATTAGTGGGTCACTGTGTGACTGCCCAATTTTATGATCCTTTTTGCAGCAGTCATTAAGAGAATCATTGTCATTAAGCGAACCCCGTGGACATTAAGCAAATTCATTGTCTGCAATGGACTTTGTTTGCTGGAAACCAGGAATACTGGGTTTCAGCAAAAAAACCGAATCACAGTGACATGACCACGCGATACCCCAGACAGCTGTAAATGCCGGATGGGTGGGTGGCTGAGAACCCAGAATATCATCACGTGGCTTCAGGGTGTGTCAGAATTTCAAATCGGGGTTGTAAGGAGTTCTAGGGATGCCCATTATAACTCTGATCAGTTACTAAGTGACTGGTCGTAACTCAAGGACTTCCTGGTACCACCAATTCAAGATCTTAGCTTTGTAACCCGAAAGATGTAACAGCTTGCATTGCAGAGAGAAGCGTAGCTGTCTCAGTTTCTCTCCAGAAATGAAATCCCAATATTGAGCAGCCCCTGAAAGCCTTTTATTTCTTAGTTACCGTCCCAAAATCCATCAACTGGGCAGAAGTGGTAGCCCACAAACATGGACGGAGGGATGCAACTAAAGACGGGTTCTGCACAGGGCTTTGTTTCCAGTACTGTACCAGCGTTTGAAGCTCCCTCCCCACCAATTGCTTCCTGGTTTTGTCAAAGAGTTCCTGATTTAGCAGCTTAATTTAGGAGGGAAGAAAATGCTCCTCTGTTCCTGTTAAGCTACCGAAAGTAGGAAGTCCTTCTTGATCTGCCACACATGTTGCCAGGAAATAGGCCAGTACATCCTGAGCCAACATCATTGGCAGAACTCTGGGGATAACTTGTGACCGACTTGGTTTGAGCCTGCAGGTGTCTTTTGAGTTTGTTCTGTGTGTGTGTGTATCATTTGATCAGAGAATTCTTCCCTTAAGCTTTGCCGGTGTGTCCAACTTACAGGTTGCATGAAGCCCTGAGCAGCTAGTTAATGAGGCTCCACAAGATTGTATCAAAAGTTTAAAAAGGAAGTGTATTATTTATAGGCATTAACTATACAGTATGGTTCATACTGTATGCGGTCCAAGACACTTAATGCGGCCCAGGCAAGTTAACAGGTTGGTCACTTGTGCCTTAAGAAGGGGAGGGAAGGGGAAGCTAACACTTAAATGTTTGGAGCCACCTTCCCATGGGCAAATGCCTTGTGCTTAGAAAAATTATTTGCTTCTTGGAATTGCAGCTTCCGATTATGGTATGAAATTGCCCATCTTGCGCTCCAACCCTGAGGATCAAATTCTCTACCAGACAGAACGTTACAATGAGGAAACCTTTGGCTACGAGGTCCCAATCAAGGAAGAGGGCGACTATGTCCTGGTGCTGAAGTTCGCTGAAGTCTATTTTGCACAGTCGCAGCAGAAGGTAAGAAGAAGAAGGAAAAAAATCCCTCCTGGGAGGTCAGCCTTTTTTGTGAATTGAACAAAAGCACGATTTGAAAGGCATTGGGGAAAGGTTGGTGGAGCTGGAGGAGGCATCCCAAGAGGCATGGATTGGGTGGCCATCCTTGACATTTTCCCCTGGACTCTGGAGTGCTCCTCCACTTTTGGACTGTGGAGGGGGAAACAATCTCAAAATGCAATTTTGACTTATCTAAATTTACTTGTGTATGTTGCCATAAAAGGTTACCATTTTGTCCAATGAGCAGCTCCAGATGTTGGCACCCTCTCAAAACAAGGCACAATATGAATAAAATAATATTTCCATTGGTGCAACATTTATTGAAAGCAACTCACAGTGGGCTGAATTATGCAAGATTCCTCATCAAGAAGTGTAGGTGGGTGGACAGCCGGTCCATTCTTTGGATTTTGAGCAACTTGAAAACTCACCTGGGCTGGGCCGGGGCCTGTTTCCCTATGTCTCCCTATGTCAAGGGTGTCAAACTCCATTTCATGGAGGGCTGCATCAGGGTTGTGTTTGACCTCTGAGGGCTGGGGGTATGGCCATGGTGAGCCTGGCCAGCTCGATGTCACTTATATCAGGGGCACCTGTGGTGTCCAAGTACTAAGGCAGGACTTCCCTGAGACTCTTCCTCACTCTCATTATAATCTTACTTCCTTCCTTTTCCTTTTCTCTTCAATCTCCTTCCTTCCTGTCTTTTCTTATTTTTCCTTCCTTGCTCTCTTCCCATCTTCCCTTCTTTTTTTTGTCCTTCCACTTTCCCTTTCTCCTTTCCTGTCCCTTGTTCCATGCTCAAATGCAAAAGGGGAAATATTTCTCCCTTTGTTTTGCTTTCAGTTTGTTTTGCTAGCCTTCTGCCAGTGAAAACTGAGCTTGGGGGCAGGCACGTGCTGCCCACCGAGCTCCATTTTCACTGGCAGAGGCACCATAGGCTTTGCTGTTTTCAGGGTGGCCCCACAGACCAGATCTAAGGGCCTGATTCAGCCTGTGGGCCTTGAGTTTGACACCCCTGCCCTACGGGTGATAGCAATTCTGTCTTCGTTTCAACTCGCAGGTTTTTGATGTGCGTCTAAACGGCCACATGGTAGTGAAGGACTTGGACATCTTTGACAGAGTGGGACACAGCACTGCTCACGATGAGATTATTCCCA
Source organism: Laticauda laticaudata (assembly GCA_004320025.1). Classification (NCBI taxonomy): domain Eukaryota; kingdom Metazoa; phylum Chordata; class Lepidosauria; order Squamata; family Elapidae; genus Laticauda; species Laticauda laticaudata. Next base: position 12,290 of record BHFT01024222.1, on the reverse strand, counting down.
TCAGCATCAAGAAGGGGAAGCTGAGTGTACAAGGAGAAGTTTCTACCTTCACAGGAAAGCTTAACATTGAGTTTGTCAAGGTAAAAAAAATGGCTAAGCCCTTTTCCCTTTCAGGAGATCGGCCGTGTCACCAACCTGGGCAGGCAGAGAAGCTGAGGGAGCCCCATGTCTCTTTCAGTCAGGAGCGAGTCTTGTCTCAAGAGGAAGGGGCCATTAGAGCAAGAAAGAGGCACAGGTAGTCCTCAACTTACAACTGTTCACTCGGTGTCTGTTTGAAATTACAAGGGCACTGAAAAAAGTGACCTTTTTCGTACTTATGACCCCCATGGTCATGTGATTTATATTCAGTTGCTTGGCAATTGACTCGCATTTATGACGGTTGCAGTGTCCTGGGGTCATTTTGTGACCTTCTGATAAGCAAAGTCAATGGAAAACCAGATTCACTTAGCAACTGTGTTACTAATTTAAAAACTGCAGTGATTCACTTAACAAAACATGATGAGAAAAATCGTAAAATGGAACAAACCCACTTAACAAATTTCTCACCTAACATCATAAGTTTTGGGCTCAATTGTGGTCATAAGTTGAGGACTATTTGTATTTACACATCTTGGTAGAATGCTTTCTGAAGATGGAAAAATGGACAGAGAAATGTTGAAAAGATAGCTGGCTGGGAATCCCAATTCACTTTCTTCCAGTAGTGTCGTAAACTGGACAACTGTGTGGGCTGGTAACAACCCCTGGGAGTCTGTGAACTCTTCTACAGAGCTGCCATAAGGCCTCCTTGGGCAGCCCCAAACCTGAACCCTTCTTAAAAACCGGCTCTTCCAAAGAAACACAGGGTAACAAAGGAATTCTACCTTCTGTTGCTTTCCGCAGGGGTACTATGATAATCCAAAAATCTGTGCACTGTATGTCCTCGCAGGAACAATGGATGGTGAGTAACTCTTTACTCTTCCTGTTTCTTCTTTGAACATCCGGGCAAACGGCGGACGATCCTGTCTCTATGCAAAGGACAGCTGTCGGTCACTCGGCAATAATTTAAAGAAGTTAAGGTGATGTTGAACTCAGCAGCTAAAAGATAGAATCTGTAACCTCAGGAAGAGCTTCAGTTCTGTCAAGCATGGAGTTCAGAAGAGAAATAGCTATAGCACTTAAGGCTTATATACTGCTTCACAGTGTTTTACAGTCCCCTCTAAGAGGTTTACAGAGTCAGCCTCTTTTTACCCGCCTCGGAAGGAGGGAAGGCTGAGTCAGCTTTGAGCCTGGTGAGATTTGAACTGCAAAATTGCAGGCAGTTGGCAGGCAGCAGAAGTAGCCTGTAATAGTAAATTCTAACCACTGCGCCACCATGGCCCACGTATAAAATATATGTTGTGCAAATGGAAAACCTGATTTTAAGAGACAGATTTGGCCAATGTTATTTATTTTTGAAGCCTCTGTTCTGAAAAGAAAAAGATGATATATCTATACTATCTGATACTAATGATAAACTTAAGGATTGAAATATTGTTATACTTTAATACCAATAGTAATTATACATTTTTTGTCAGGGCTGCCTCCTCTGAGTTGTGACAAACTCTCACAACTGTTTGTGACAGTTGAAGAACTTTTTCTCCAGACTCAAAACCCTGGTGGCACCATATCCAGAAATACTACCTGGTTTGTTCCCATTGATACTAGCGCTGTCCACAGTGGTGCAGCAGGTGTAAATGCTCAAGGGGAGTGTAATTCTGATTGTGCTGCTTTGGCTTAGGAGCTGGTGGGTTTCCCCCTGTAGTGGAGGTAAGCGAGGAGTTGAAAATGCCTGGACCTCTTGCCTCAAAGCCAGTATCAGATTGGCTGTGCTGACATGTCTGGGCAACATCTCCTGAATGCTAGCAACCCGGCAGAAACCATCTTGACTTCAAGATACTGAGCCCCCAAAATTCTCATCTGACTTGGCATTCTTTTCAACAGCAGTGCAAAAATGTGTGGCTCCAGCAGAAGGGATGACAGGACTGACTACTGGATCCTTGAAGAGAGGAGAAATGTCCAGGAACTAGTGCACTATATTAAGGCAGTCTTGATAACAAAGAACGTCTCTCTCTGGCTGTCCTCTATACACATACACACATGAGCAGACGTGGCACAAGTTTAGGCTGAGTGACAACACAATTCTGATTAGAGTAGCTGGAGTTAACCTTTCAATCTGTTCAGGGCCCCCGATAGATAGGAATGAGTCCCGCCCTGCTGAAAGAAAATAAGAGTTGGTTCTAGCTTTTAAGGGTTTAAACATTAACTTTTTCTTTGTAACTGCTACGTGTTTTCCCTTTTGCTTGTGCTTCCAGCCGATGGAAAGATTTTCTTTTGTTGGAAAACTAGACTCAGCCAGCTCATGTCACCTAAGAAGGGTTTCCTCACAGGAGGCAGGGAAATGCCTCACGCCTTCTGGCTGAAGAGGCGGACGTAGCCCTGTATTCTCAGGTCCATTTCAGCAGGAAGGGATTCCCCTTGCCTGCATCCCTTTTCCTAAGTTCTTCCAGCTGCAGTCGAGTCCTACTGGAGGACACAACTGTCTGTAGGCAAGCTGGACGGGTTGCCATGCTCAGCCAGAGAACGTCTGGAGCAGGGAAGTTGGAAGTCGCCTTCTGGGAATGGGGGGAGATGTCTTGCCCAATTGGCTGATCTTCTCTGGGTGGCAGAAGAGGAGGTCACATGGGCAGGGGCCTGGCTGTTCTGACCTACAGTGTCAGCCTATTTGACTGATCAGTTCTGGAGATCCGGTAGCGGAAATTTTGAGTAGGTCAGAGAACCATCCAATCCCACCTCTGACTGGCCCCGCCAACCCCATCTATTCTCTGCCTCCTGAGTCCCAGCTAATCGGCTGGGTCTCCTTTGGTTGCCCTGCCCAGGAGAACGGAGCTGGAAAGCAGGCCAGTGGGGAGGGGATGAAATGGGGATTTTTGCAGTGTCCTTCCCCTGCCACGCCCACCAAGCCACACCCACAGAACCAAGAGTAAAAACGGTTTGAATCCCACCACCGATCCACAGGAAATGGAAGGGAATAGGGGCACAGGTGCCTCAGGTGCCCCAAGAAAAAAAATGGGGAGTTTGGTAAAGCCCCTGTCCCACTGCACTTACGGATGCAAAGAGCATGTAAAACGTTAAAAAAAGCTATTGCCATCGTTGGAAAACGCGATGCATCCGTTGTGTACTCATTGCATACGTGTTTCATACGCTCTATCCGTCGAGGATCCCGTCCACTGAGATTTCATCCGCGCAAGAAGTTTTGAGCTGCACAAAACTTTGTGAACGGATGAACTTTTCCCGCCGCGTACGTGTACATTTGCGACATATACGGGCAACAAACGTTCTATGACCGTTATCCTCTGTTAAATGTCCGCTGTATCCTCTCTGCATCCTCTGGGCATCCCCTCAACTCACATCCGCCTGCAGTCTGAAAAGGAAAGAGAGGAAACAAAAGGTAGCAGGAACATCTACACCAGCGTTAGTACACGGAAATAGAAAGGATGTACGCGATGCAATCTCGGTTATAAAGTATCAAAAACGGACAAACCGGTTTGTATCTGGGATGTATCTCGTATATTTAGGAGGTCTGGCAGTATGTCTAAGTATGTGGAAGGACACCTAGCGGACAACCGATATGTCCGATGAAAAGGGGGAGGAAATCATCTGTATCCGCTGGGATGTGGACCATACAGTCCCACTATGCTTTGCACTGGAGGTTTAATTCTGTCCCACAAGCATGCACCAAGCTAAGCATTTTTTTCAAAGTTCTCATCAACACTTTATTAAGTAAGCAAATGAACCAAGTAAAGTAAGTGGGTGCTTAACAAAGATCAACTTTATTAAACAAGTAATAACTCAGTCTCTTGAGGTATTTCTGATCAGAATAGGACTATTCTGCGTGCGTGCTGCATCCTTTTAATATCGTGGAGTGGACGCACATTCATTACTCCCACCTGCGCAGTGAAACGCTTTTGCATCCTCTATACATCCGCGCGGCCATCCCCTTTGTTTCCTATAAGGCGTCCCGTTTGGATGCCCATTTTTACCGCTTCACCGCTATGCGTCTGCTTCGAATTTCCTCCCTGGAACCCCTTCGGACGTGTGTCATCCCGCTTCCATCCCTTTTTCATCCACTAAGGCTTGCCTATAAATTCCGTTTAACATCCCCGCCTTACATACTACCCACGTCCGTTCTTTTCCGTTCCTTGTTTTAATGCAAATTTCAACCACTTTTTTGGAGCAGATGAAAATGGATGGAGCCACCCCCGAAATTTTGCTCGTCTGCTGTGTCCTTTCTGCATACGTTTTGCATCCATCGGCCAATGGGACCTAGCCTTAAATGTGCCAAAAATGCTAACCTGTTGCATTTTGTGGAGAGGCAGACATGTTCATGGGCTGCCTTGGTGGGATTCTGCATTGGCCTTGATAAGGTTTTGCATGTGCATTAAGCACATTAAGCTTCAAGCTTTGAATCTGTTAGGGGTGTTTGAATCTTGAGGGCTGTAATGGTTTAGGGCAGGGGTCCCCAAACTTGGCAGCTTTAAGACTTGTGGACTTCAATTCCCATAGCTGGCTGGAGAATTCTGGGAGTTGAAGTCCACAAAAGTGGCCAAGTTTGAAGACCTGGTTTAGGATTTAGAAAAATGCTTCTTGCCTCCCTGCAATTTCTCTACTTTGCACCATGCTGTAGACTTTGGCGTTGTTTTTCTTCTTTCTACAGATGTTCCAAAGCTTCAGCCTCACCCAGGCCTGGAGAAGAAAGAGGAGGAGGAAGATGAAGAGGAGTACGAAGATGGGTCTAGCCCTAAAAAGCAGGCCAATAAGAACCGGGTCCAGTCAGGCCCCCGCACACCCAATCCCTATGCCTCGGACAACAGCAGCCTCATGTTCCCGATCCTAGTGGCCTTTGGCGTCTTCATTCCAACCCTCTTCTGCCTTTGCAGGTTGTGAAAAAGACAGCAAGCACAGTTGGTCTGCAAGCCAGGGCGGAGGAGTTGGGCCGGATGTGGAGTCGGTCCCAGCTTCTCCATATTTAAGGAAAACAATGGCTTTTTAAGGAGCAGCAGGTACAATAAAGGGAGAGTTTGTATCCCCCTCAGCAGAACTTTGGGTCTTGGCCAGCTGTGGGCCAGCAGGCACCTTTCCTGGTCAGAAGGTCTTAAAGCAGAACCTGGATCTTTGGGGCAGCGAATCCTGCAACGAGCAAGATGGAGTCCAAAGGGGCGGGAGGAAAGGCACAAGATCCAAAGGTTGGCTGGAAAGAAAAGCGGCCCCTGAGCAGCCTTGCTGGAAAGATCCACGGGTGTGGAGTTGGGGGTTAGGTAGACATCCACTAGGACATTTGTAGCTCAACATATGGTACTTATTTCCTCCTCCAAATGAGGAGGCTCACCTTGACAGATTGACGTTTGGTCAACCTGCTTTTGGTTATGGGACAGGTTGAGTAGGTAATCAAGGTCACCTGTTCTAGGCATTCTGAGAAGATTTTACGTTCAGGCAAGTGCTTTCCCTGGTCAGGACAATTCTGGCAAGTCTTGAGTTGTCTAATTTAGAAAATTCCCTCTCACTACCACCCCTGGTGTAACTTCAATCTAGTTTCTCTGCCCCGTCCCATCCTCCCAACTGCTGTGATTCCACTCTTAGCTTCTCTTCCCATTCCATGTTACGTGGCAGAAAGTTGACCAGCAGAAGCTGGCACTCCAGCGGGCATGTAGGAAGCTTCCCTGATGGCCTTCCATTTTTCTTGTGCCTGGAGACTTCCCACAATCCAAGGTGGCGTCTCCTTTTTCCTGCTTAAGAGGTCCGTCCAGAGCTAGAAATCTCAAAAGGTTTTTGTCTTTGAGCTTCTTCAGCCATTCAGACTTGGCTTCAAGGCAACTTTTGAAAGAGATGCAAGCCCTTTGAAGGGATCCCGCTGGCCATTCCTTTCTTGGGTCTTTTTGTGGGCACAGTCCACAATGTCCTTAAGAGGTGCTTCCTGCTGTGGAGCGCAGATTGTATTGTAAGCAAAGGCAGGGCTGCTCGAGTCTAACCTACGGAAAAATTCCCTCCTTGGGTTGTTGGGACTCCTGTGGTTATCTTCCCTAAATATTTACTGGGCTCTAAGGAATATTTCTCTCTGTCTCTTGATGTGGCTTTCTGGTTTTCCATTTGCTGTAGGTATATAAGTGGAATCTGGGCAAAACAAAGGCAGAGCTGAAGACATTTTCCTCAATGGCCTTTTCACACAGAGCAAGATGATTGTACCTGTCAATCAGTCAGTTGATATTCAGCTCATGGTGCTTGAGCCCCGCAGCGGCCAGGTTGTGCCACCGTATTCAATGTTTGTTCCTATAATCTGTTCCACTTTCCCAGTTTGTGGGCTTAATTCTAAGGCACTTGTCCGGTTTCTTTCCAGTTACAATCTCAACAGGGAAATGAGCTGTTTTGCATTTTCTTTTCCTACTGCTAGTAAACATATTAAACTCAGTCAGCTGCTCTCTTTCTCCAGCTGGCTCAGAAAATTGTCTTCCTGCCCAGATTTGGCTTCCTTTTGACATTTATTTTGACATTTCACCTCAAAGTAAATTCCTTTTATTTATTTATATATATATATATTTCTACTAGATAGTGGTATGCCTGCCCTGCCTCCACCCCCAAATTTATTTAAGATAAAACCCCATTTGATTGAAAAGGCTGGCAGGGATTTGCAAGAGCCCCACCTGAAAGCTGCTCCCTTTTGCTCTTTTCTGGTCATGGCTCTAAACTTTCTTTGATGGAAGTCCATCTTTGGTAGTAAGGTCCATTTTCATGGCTGCCATTGATGAAGTGACTTCTGGGTTATGCCCTGTGGGACAGTTGATACCTGCTAGCAGAATATAGCAAAAGGTACCTCCAGCTAGGGAAATTTCACACCTTCATTGCTTCACACACATTACCCAGAAGTAATTTCACAAAATTCTATATTCTTTGGATTCCAACTTGGAAAAATTTGAATTGGAAGCTATTGATGTTGCAGGTCCAGACAGATGAATCTCTTTCTCAAAGCAGGTGGATGTTATATGAGCTCAGGTACGTAGCCATGAGGGCAAGGGGGCTGCTTTTATCTTGTTACTGTTCATTTTTTGAATCCTTAACCTTTAAACGAAAGCCCTTGTAGCTGTTTATTTAGGGGCTGACTTAATATTTTGCAAGTGAACAGAACATACAGGCTGCCTTGCCTCACTCGTACCCTAATTTGTCCCACTTGATGGTAAAGCTGCACGTTTCCTCCACAAACAAGTTGAAGATGGAGGAAGACCAGGTGAGCTATTGCAGCCTCATTTCCATTCCCTTTTTTTCTCCAGGGCCAGAGGAGGCTAACAGTTACTGATTATCTTCCTGAACAATTGTATTTTCTGTGATTCTGAGAACTCAAAATTCCTAAAGGAAGATATGGTTTGTTTCTGATATGGATGGGTAGACTGAACACAACTGAAATTCTGCATTTCTGGGTCTTGGAGTATAAAAAAAAAGGCAATTCACTTTTATCCTAAGAAGGTTTGGTTCCAGTCATTCACTAGTAAGAGCAGCTTTACCCCTATTTTTTTATACAGAGGGGACATGGCCCTAATTTTCCCTCAGAATTTGAATACATTGAGTGTGGCAAGACATTCTAGTATTTTCTTTTCCTAAAGGAAACTGCAGCAAAGCCAGCATTTGAATCTGCATTTGTTGCTTCTGCCTTTTAAACTTTTTCAGGTATATTCTTTGCATATCAAGAGGTCTTTTTTTTAATGGAACTTCGTTTTGTAGAAAGTTTGCACAAGAAAGGCCCTTGGAGCCCCATGCTCTGTACACTGCAGAAAGTGGCGAGGATCATGCTTTACATTTCACTTCCTGCTCTGAGATGCCCTTAAAACCGTGAGCGTGTGTGAGGGCTTGGTCTTTCATTCCTCTATACTCTGAAAACAAAAATAAAAACAGGTGAAATGTCAAGATCCTTGCAGGTGATCTGTCAAGATCACAGATGATCTGTCAAGAACATGCCTTCCCTGAAGCACATCAGAACAGAAGCTGTTCTCCTGTTCCATATATTTTGCTTCAACAACTCTCTGGTTGCGTTTGTGCCGGGCCTACCCCTTCCCCTTATAGGATCTAAAAAAGTATGAAGACTGCTGTGACTGGCAGAGTTTGATTCAGAGGGTTGGGGGGGGGGGTGTCAGAATCCAGAGGGTTGCCTTGGCATCTTGATTTAGGGACTGTGGTCCTTGAGGCTCTTCTACCTCAGCTGGGGATCTTGAGCTTGCAGGCTGCAAGGGAACAGCACTCTGAAGCTTTGCCTGCCAGATGCCAAAAGGGGATGAAGGTTCCTCCTCCTGCCTGTTGTGAGAAGGGTCAGCGTTCTGGGTTCATTTAAGCCAGTGCATGCTTTAGTTATGCGGTTGGAGCACCAATCCCTGTGCAGTAGTGCTATTGGGCACAGTGGCATCCGCCTGCCCCTTTTGTGGAATTGTTTTCTTTTTTTGACCAACATTTTGCTTACACAAATATAATGCCCTCTCTCTTAGCCAGTAGCGGGAATAAATGCCTGCTTTTTATAGTTCCTGAGGTCCCATCACTCATATACTTACTGAGAAATGTTCCGTTTTACTGCAGCAATTTAGACATTCAGCAGGGGAAACCTATGAGTCGGGTATCGTTTAAATATCTTGAAGAGCGAAAAAGGCCCCTTTGATGAGCAACCTTGGGAAAGGCCTGCAGCTGCCTTTGGCTGGAAGGCTGGGTGGGCGGCTCATCAGTGAATGCCAAAGGTAAAACACTGCTTGGAATTAACTGGGTATCCTGGTGGACGTAGGCCAAGACTTGCTAAAAATATGTCCCATATAAGATGGAAAGGTGGTTGGGAAAGCCCAAGAAAACTGATACTGTTGGGCCTCCCTGGCCACAAAGCAAAAAGTAAAGTTGGAGTTGATGCTCTGTTTATCCGAAAGACCTTCAGGTCGCTACAACCGACCGTAGCTTGCTTCTGAAAAGCCCCAAAGACCCAACACAGCCGTAGGAATCTCTGCTGGAGGGTTTTGTGTGGGCCTCAAAATGCCCGCCTTCCTTCAGGAGCTTAGCCGGTGGCACACAATGCCTGCTAGCCCCGAATGCTGCTTCCTTCAAAGCAGGGGAGCCGAGGGAAGAGGGAGGCATTGGCAGCCCACCTCCTTCCACTGCCTTTTGAGCTGCCCCCACCCACCCCCAAAGCTGTGCTTGATGGGGATCCGAGAGTGGTGCTTAGCTTCCAAATCGTCGTATCTGACCAGGGCAAAAGTGTTTTTGTGTCCCTGGGTTGGTTTCTTGAACCAAGAGATCACTCCCTGGTTAAACTTGAGGGAAATTATTTGGGGTGCCTTTGGGGAGTGCCTTGAGAGATTTTTGAATTCTCCCCCAGGGAACGGGCCTGACCTTATTCTCATTCTCTCTCTCTCTCTCTCTCAACTTCACTTCCTAAGCCAATTGGAGTCAGATCACCTCTGTCACGATCAAAGTTTAAGTGGAGATAATAATCCTTGTTCTTGCCAACAAGGCAGATGCAGGTTTTGAGGGCTGCAGTCTCGGCTATCAGAAGATTGAGGCCCCCATCCTTTATTGTACTGTTGTGTATGTTTTTATCTTTTCTATTTGTGCCCTGCTTGCTAAAGAGGCATTGACAGTGGCCTCTTCGGACAGCCCTAGAACAGAGGTCTCCAGACTTGGCAACTTTAAGACCTGTGGACTTCAACTCCCATAATGGGAGTTGAAGTCCACAGGTCTTAAAGTTGCCAAGTTTAGGGACCCCTAGCCTAGAATGTTTGCTGCCAGGTTACAAGCTTAAGCGGAATCTATCCTTTCACTGGTTTGCCATTCATTTACTTCACAGTCAATACATAATTCTGAAGCAGGGTGGTGCGTGCAACTGTCTTTACTTTTGAGTCTTTTAATATTTTGCATTGGTTCTTTTTATTACTGGGGTGTGTGTTGGTGTGCATTTAATATTGAGCTTGGGCAAAGGGTAAAAAAAAGCACATATGACTTTTGTCTGACTACATTGGCTTTGCAAAAATATTTCTTTTCCTGGGGAAGTGAAATAGGTATGGATGAGTTCTGCATTAATTATTCCATCCACCCCATTTTTTGGTACATTTAGCTGTTTGTTTGTTTTTTTTAAATAAATTTTGTTGGGTTTCTCTTTTTTTCTCTCAGGATGTCTGGTTGAGGGAAATATTCTGAAATCTACTGCCTGGCAGTTTTAACCAGCAGTGTGTTAAAAAAAATAAAAATTATATTGTCACTTAAATGAACCGGCGTTTTTATTTTTTTCAAGTGGAAAGATGGACGGTCGCTGCTTGAAACTCTCTTAACTTGTACCTAACTTAAAATTCTTCCCAAGCTGGCAGTTATATCGTTGCCTCCATTCGTGTTAAGTTTGCTTGTTCTTCTAAGTGCAAAAATCAAACAATCAAACTTTTTATTGTCAATGCACAACTTGTGGACAATGAAATTGAAAAAACAAGGTTGGTGGTTTTAAAAGGTATTCCCTTCCTCTTCTAGAAAGGTGTGTTTTCACTCCTCTGCCCAATTCTGTTCTCGAATCCGCTTTTGGACAGTGTCGACTTTGAAGGGGTTCAGCCTGGAGGACTTCAACTCCCAGAATTCCCCAGCCATCACGCGGGGGGGGGCAGGTGGGATTCTGGGAGTCGGAGGGCAACGGTACAGGCTGCTCCAAAGAAACCGTCTCCCGAGGCGACGGGTTGGGAAACGGCTCCAGTCGAGCCGCTGGAGGCCACCTCGGTTGCTGCCCGCCCGCCGGCAGAGGCTGCCCCGAAGGGGAGGCGGAGGAGCCGCCCGGCGGGGAGAAACCGAGCGGGCTCGGGCCGGGCTGGCACCGCGCGAGGAAGGGGGCGTGGCCGGCCGGCCGTTTCTAGGGGCGGCGCCCTCCCCTTGTTAGGCCGCGCGCCCCGCCCCTCCGCTGCCATGGCTACCGGCGGGCCCGAGGAAGAGGTGGCGGCCATCTTGGCGGCGGCGGGGCCGGCCCGGCGATGAGCGGCTCGAAGCCCAGGGTGGCCGCGGCCGGGCCCGGCGGGGCGCTGAGTCGCCTGCGCGGGCAGAGGAGCTCCAGCGCGGCCAATGCCGCCGCGCCTCCACGGGCCGCCTTGCCGCCTCCGAGGACGGAGGCAGAGCTGCTAGCGCTGGAGGCGGTGCGGCCCGAGCACGTCCTGGGACTCGGCCGCGTCACGGAGCGTGAGTAGCCAGCCGCCTCCCGACACCTCCCTCTCGGCCGCGGGTCCGCTTCCCTTCGCCCGGAGCATCCCCGGGGAGGTTCCCGCCCGCGCTGCGGCCTCCTAGGCGGGGAAGAAGGTCTGGGCACCCTCATCCTTGGAGGCGGGGGAACGAAGGACCGGAGCCTCTTCAAAAGACCCCCCGGTTCCCTTTGCCCGCTCCTAGTAGCTTCCTCGCCGCGTGTGGAAGTGGCCTTCGACCGGTTGCTCCCCGCAGGCGGAGTCCGTCGGTTGGGGGCGCCCTCAAGGCATCGGGAGGGTCCCTTTGGGCGTTTGTTTCCTCAGAGAAACGGAGGGGGGGCTACAATGCGCCTTTCGGGGGGGAGGGGTCACCCACAAGGCCCGACGGCAAAGGTCGGGGGGGGGAGGGTCTGCCGGCTTTTCTGAGCCTGAACCAGCTGCCCCCCCCCTCCCCCCTTCTCTCCCCGAGCACTTTTTGGGGCAGCCAAGCTTTCCTCCCTCCGGAGCAGGGAGGACCCCCCCGCCCCCCTCACGCTCCAGCGCAGGGCTCTCCCCCCTGGCAGGGCTAACCTGGTGGACTACAACTCCCAGAGTTCCCTGGGGAAGTCTTCTGAAGAGCCTCAGAGGGAGGGTCCCTGGCAGCTGAGATGGATTTGGGCAGGTTGGTTGGCTTGCTTGACCTGCACGACCCGGGCAGTGCCAGCCCAAAGCAGCCCCCGTCAGGATGCCCACCGCGCATGTTAACTCAGGTGGCAGGCTGCTGCTGGTCATCCGCTTCAGCTGGACCTTGCTCAGCTCTGTTCCAGCTCCCCTTGTCCCCTTCCCCATNGCAGGCTGCTGCTGGTCATCCGCTTCAGCTGGACCTTGCTCAGCTCTGTTCCAGCTCCCCTTGTCCCCTTCCCCATGTAGGCCGGGGGTCTCCAACCTTGGCAACTGTAAGCCTGCTGGACTTCAACTCATTGCTTCCTGTGAGGAGGTAGCGGCTGTTTCGGCCACCTGGGTTTATTCGCAAGCATTGCCATTAAATCTTAAAAACCCTTGGTTGGTGTTTAT
>BHFT01024219.1:103487-126633 GCA_004320025.1 Laticauda laticaudata | reverse complement strand
CTCTCTCTCTCTCTCTCTCTCTCTCTCTCTGTGTCTCTGTTTCTCTCTCTATTTCTCTGTGTGTCTCTCTGTTTCTCTCTCTCTCTCTCTCTGTGTGTGTGTGTGTGTCTCTCTCTCTCTCTCTTCATCTCTGTCTCTCTGTGTCTTTCTCAGTTTCTCTGTCTCTCTGTCTCTCTCTCTCTCTCTCTCATCTCCCTCTCCCTGTCTCCTCCTCTCTATGTGTCTGTGTCTGTCTGTCTCTCTCTGTGTGTCTGTGTGTCTGTGTGTCTGTCTGTCTGCCTGTCTCTCTCTCTCTGTTTTTCTCTCTCTCTCTCTTCATCTCTGTCTCTCTCTGTCTCCCTCTCTCTCTGTGTCTCTGTTTCTCTGTTTCTCAGTGTCTCTCTCTGTCTCTCCGTCTCTGTCTCTCTTTTGGTCTCTCTCTGTCTCTCTCTCTCTGTCTCAGTTATAACTTTATAATCCTGCCCCAAATGCTTGGAAGCTTACAGCTCAATCAACAACAATGCCAGCATGAAATTCTCCGCAGGCGTGTGCTTTTCAGGAGCCCAGGGTTTGTTTTTGTGTGTGTGCGTGTGCATGTGTGCACATTTTGCACAGGCCTCCGCGCATTCATGCCTTCCGCTCCTGCGCCTTCCACTCATTTTTTTCTTTTTTCTGTCTCTCGGACCACAGATACCTCTTAAACTTTAAAGTCCAGCGATGGCAGCTCGGTGCTCTTATCTGCATGGTGGAAGACGAGAGAATTTCCACCTCTGCCTTGGGCGAGATAAATTCCCCTTCGCTTTCTTTTCTTTAGAAGGCAGGCGGCAACGTTATTTATCAATTAATTACCAGATGGCTTGCCTGCTCATTAATTCCTCCTGCTGCCTTTCCCTTCTGCCTTGCTCCTTCTGCCTTGCTCTCTATTCAAATGGACATTGTTTGTGGCTCCTGGGGCAGGAGGTGAATTTATTTATTTTCCTTTCTTTATTTTTCCCACAAAAGCACAGCTCTTCTTCCTTCGACCACGTTGGGACGACCTCAATGTGAATTGTGGTCTGGGGTAGTCCTTGACTTAATGACCATTCGAAGTTACCAACGGCCGCCTGTTCTGACCTGGGCTTCATAAAATCACAAAGCAGATTCCTCATCCCAACAAAACCCCTTTTTTATTAGGCTAATGTGAATTCCTTTCATTCATATCCATACAGCAAAATCCCGGCCAACAAGTCTTTCAAGAATGATTTACAACCACAGACCTTTATCAGTTGCCAGGCTGATAGCTTCCAAACGCCACGCTGTGGCAGCAATTACTTGGCAAGAAGTCAGGAACAGACCTTCACCAGTGGTGGGATTCAAATTTTTTTTACTATTGGTTCTGTGAGCGTGGCATGGCTTGGTGGGTGTGGCAGGGGGAAGGATACTGCAAAATCCCCTTCCCTCCCCACCCCACTAACCTGCTTTCCAGCTCCGTTCTCCTGTGCAGGGCAACCAAAGGAGACCCAGCCGATCAGCTGGGACTCAATGGGAGGCAGGGAAGAGATGGGGTTGGCGGGGCCAGTCAGAGGCGGGATTGGCCGGTTCTCTGAATTGCTCCAAATTTCCGCTACCGGTTCTATAGAACCGGTCAGAACCTGAAGAATACCATCTCAGATTTTCACCCTAATGAATCGAACTAAGTGTCCCCTGCGAACACCCCTTCCCTTTTGTTCCTCTTTTAATCCTTATAGGAGGGGCCATTCACCATCCATCTGTGCCTTTATTTCCAAGTTGACCCTTGTTCTTTAAACTGTTCCCTTCTCCTAGCAGCTCTGTGCATGCACACACTGGGAACAGGCTCCAGCTATTCTTCTTCCCCACTTATCTCTGACTCCGAAGGCAGCTGATAACTGTCAGGCAGCCCTAGACCCATCTCTGCCTCCGATGCAGAGCCCTTGTCAGAGTCTTCTTCAGACTCCAGGTCTGGCCCAACCTCCTCACTGTCTGAGTCCGCCGCTAGCTCTGCTGGCCGCTGGCAGGCCCAACACCACCAAAAAAAGCGATGTATGAGCAAATCTTGGGTTTGTAAAGTGAGGCCAGAAGAGAATGGAGTGGAATAAGATGACATGGCACGGCATGGAACACAGGTAACCTTTGACTTACAACTATTTGTTTAGTTACAATGGCATTGAGGAAAGGGACATAGGACCATTTGTCACACTTAACGACCATTGCAACATGCCCATTGTCAAAAGCGATCCAAGTTTGGACACTTAGTAATTTACTCATATTTATGATGGTTGTGTCCTGGGGTCACATGACAGGCCAAGTCCATGGGGAAGCCAGATTCACTTAATGACCATGTGACTCACTTAAGAACTGCTGTGATTCATTTAACATCGATGGCAAGACAGGTTGTAAAATGGAGCAAAGCTCACAACAGATTTTTCTCACTTAACAACATAGACATTGGACTCAATTGTCATTGTAAGTCCAGGACTACCTGTGTAGGATTTCCTGCTTGTGCTGGGGGTTGGACTAGAAGACCTCCAAGGTCCCTTCCTGAAGCCAGGCAGAGGAAAGGAGAAGGAATCTCTCCAGATGGGTGCTAACATCTTCACTGGATCAAGGGAGGTACTAATACCACTCTCTAAAGCCTTAGTAAGGCCACTCCTAGAGTCCTGCATCCATTTTTGGTCACCACACTATGAAAAAGAGGTTGAGACTCCAGAAAAAGGGCAGAGAAGAGCAACCAGGAGGATGAGGGGACTGGAGACTGAAACATACGAAGAACGGTTGCAGGATCTGGGCCTGGCTAGTCTAAGAGAAGGACCAGGGGAGACATAATAGTGGTCTTCCAATATTGGAGGGGCTGCCCCAGAGAGGAGGAAGGGGGGGTCAAGCTATTTTCCAAAGCCCCCGAAGGCCAGACAAGGAATCATGGATGGAAACTGACCAAGGAGAGATTCAACCTGGAAATAAGAAGAAACTTTCTGACAGGGAGAACCATCAACCCATGGAACAGAAGAAATTGTGGGAGCTTCATCCCTGGAAGCTTTCAAGAAGAGACTGGATGGCCATCTGTCAGAAATGGTGTAAGGCTGTGATGGCAAACCTATGGCACATGTGCCCAAAGTGGCACGCAGAGCCAACTCTCCGGGCATGCCAGCCCTCACCTTCCTCACTCTTCCAGGTTGTGGCATGCCTGTGGTCTTTGCGCGCACAGGAGCACCAGAAATCGGAAGACCAAGTGACTGGTGCATATAATGTGCGCCAGGAAGCTGAGCTTCCAGTTTCCAGTATGCTTATGCATGCTGGCCAGCTGGTCTTCATCCGCGCATGTACGCCAGAAACTGGAAGACCAGGTGTCCAGTGCGCATGTGTTCACTGGAAACCAGAAGCTCAGCTTCCCGGCAACAACATGTGCGCCAGGGAGCTGCTCTTCCAATTTTCGGCACTCAGTGCTGAGAAGGTTCACCAACATTGTGTGTGGGGTCTCCTGCTTGGGTGGGGGGTTGGACTAGATGACCTACAAGGTCCTTTCCAACTCTGATAATCTGTTTTATCTGTTTTTTCTTAAATCTGATTTCTGTTGGGTTACCTGTAGATTGTCCTAGATCTGCTTCCTGGGAAAAGAAAGTAAAGTGAAGTAAAACAAAATGCAACAACGCCAACAACATGAAAACAGGACCGAGATGCTGGCAAGGAAAGGTGGGGTTTAATTGAAGGAAGGCTGAGAGACCCTTTTGATAATGGATAGGACACCCCTTGGTGATCAAACTGCCCTTGGACTGAACGTTCAAAGGAAAGAGTCCGTCCAGGTGGTTTGCTTCAACC
Organism: Laticauda laticaudata; assembly: GCA_004320025.1. Lineage (NCBI taxonomy): Eukaryota > Metazoa > Chordata > Lepidosauria > Squamata > Elapidae > Laticauda > Laticauda laticaudata. The sequence continues at coordinate 122,841 of BHFT01024219.1, read as the reverse complement.
ACCCGAAAGCTTAACGCTGGCTTTAAATGCAAAAATTAGGGATTACAGGTTGCCAAGATCTTGCATTAACTCCATGGGGTGGGGTTGTGTTTTATTGTGAGTCACCAGCCGGGGATGCGAAGGCCGGGAGAGACGTACAAAAGTCCCAGAGCAAAATGTGCTCCTTATTTGAACACTTTGTTCATCATTTTACTGCGCAGAATATTCCTCCTCATCTTTAAGGAGCAAAAATCAGTGGCCTTCTTCTCATGCTTGGTGTTTGCTTCGGGAAAGGAGTGGCTCATGTTGATTTTCAAGTGGGTATTGGAAGGAAGGAAGGAAAAAAGAAAGAGGGAGGAAGGAAAGAGAGATAGGGAGAGGAAAAAGGAAAGAAGAAAGAAAATGAAAGAAAGATAAAGAAAGAAGGAAAAAGACAGAAAAGCGGGAAGTAAAGAGAGGGAGAGAGGAAGGAAGAAGGAAGGAAGATGAGAGGCAAGGAGGAGGAAGGAGGGAAAGAGAGAGAGAAAGGAAAAAAGAAAGAAAAAGAAAGAAAGAGGGAGGAAGAAAGAAAGAGAGAGAGAAAGGAAAGAAGAAAGAAAAAGAAAGAAAGAGGGATGGAGGAAGGATGGAAGAAAAAGAGAAAAGAAAGAAGAAAGATAAAGAAAGGAAAGCAGGAAGGAAAGAGAAAGAGGAAGGAAGGAGGGTGAGAGGGAGGGTGAAGGAAGGAAAAAGAAGGGGGAAGGAAGAGAGAGCGAAAGGAAAGAAGAAAGAAAAAGAAAGAAAGAAGGATGGAGGAAGGAAAGAAGAAAGAAGAGAAAGAAAGGAAAGAAGAAAGAAAAAGAAAGAAAAGCAGGAAGAAAAGAGAGAGAGAAAGGAAGAATGAGGGAGGGAGAGGGAAGGAAGTAAGAAAGAAGGGAGGAAGAGAGAGAGAGAAAGGGTAGAAGAGAGAAAAGCAGGAAGGAAAGACAAAGGAAGGAGGAATGAAGGAGGGCGAGAGGGAGGGGAAAGAAAGAAAGAAAGAAGGGAAGGAGGAAGGACAGAAAGGAGTAAGAGAGGGAGAGAAGTAGAGGAAGAGGGAGAGAGGAAGGAAGGAAGGAGGGGAGGGAGGGAGAGAAGGAGTGAGTGAAGGGGTGAAGAGGTGGGGGATAGAGGGAAGAAGGAAGGCAGGAAAGAAAGAAGGAAAAAAATGAGAGGAAGGAAGGGACGGTGAGAGGGGAAAAAAAGGGAGGGAAGAAGGAAGGAAGGGACAAAGTGAGAGGGGAAAAAAGAAGGAAGGCAGGAAGGGAGAGAGGGAGGGGGAAAAAGGAAGGATAATTTTTAAGAACTTGCTGAAGGCCATGAAAGAAAACTCCCAGTCATGGGAACCCTGAGGCACCCTTTCCCTGCTTCCAAATATCCTGGCTGGGAATTCTGGGAATGGAGGTTTGCCTGCCTTCAAGTTGGCTAGTTGGAGAAACAATGGCTTAGTTGAGGAAACAACCAAAACTGCCTCCTCCCAAATCTTTAAAACCCCCGCTCACAGAATTATCCTACTACTACTACTACTACTACTACTACTATTACTACTACTACTACTATTATTATTACTATTACTATTATTATTATTATTACTATTACTATTACTATTATTACTATTATTACTATTACTATTATTATTACTATTACTATTACTATTACTATTATTACTATTATTACTATTACTATTATTATTACTACTACTACTATTATTATTGTTATTATTACTATTACTATTATTACTATTATTATTGTTGTTGTTGTTGTTGTTATTATTATTAATAATAATTTTGCATTTCCTAGCCGTAATGATATTTCTCATTTGGCTCTGCCCCATGATTCTGCCAGGTGGATTCTGCCACGCCTGGCTGTGGAAGGCAGAACGTGACATGTTCCTGGTGTCCCAGCCAGGACGAACCCCAGGAAGTTCTGGTTTTATTTATTTGTATTTTTTTGCTTTACTTTCTTGTCCTTGCACCTCGTACAACGAAATCAAGCACCATCTTCAGTGCACATCACGACCATGAAAATACAACACAAGACACATCCTTCACACTGCACACATTGAACGATACAGCAACACGCACCGACACTGCACTATAACAGCAGAATTGAACAGAGCTCCTGCCCTGGGATAGAAGCTGTTTTTTCAGGCTATTTGTCCCTGTTTTTATTCATTCACTGTTACCGTCTGCAGGTGGTAATAGTTCCAAAAAAGGGTTCCCAAGGATGAGATGGATCTTGGAGGATGTTTTGAACTTTCTTCAGGCAGCGGGAAGCCATAAGGCTCTTCCAAAGAGGGGAGAGAGAGCAACCAATGAGCAATGCCATTAACCTCTGGAGCGCTTTCCTATCTGCCCCTGTGCAATTGGCAAACCACACAAAGGTGCAGTAAGTTAAGAATACTCTCTGTGGTGCAGCGGTAGAGAGATCACCAGCAGTTTTCCATCCAGTTGTTGTTTTGTGGGAAGTCTCAGGTTGTCTAATCTCTGCTGGCCCTTTTGACTAGGGTGGCAATGTGGAGCCCCCCAGGTCAGGTCTCTTTTAGGGGTAAACACCCAGAAACTTCAAACTGGCCACTTGCTCCCCTCGGTCTCCCTTGATAAGCAAAGGCTGGATTTCTGACCTGCTTCTCTATGCAGTCTCACTACATCTCCTTGGTCTTTCTTGGTGTTGAGGACCAAGTTATTGTCTCCACACCACAAAAGCAACCGTCGGGTCCACTTCATCTCGGTAGGCAGACTCATCCCCACCAACCCACCCAAAGATGAGTCCCACCACTGTTGTATCACCTGCAAATTTAGCAATAGCATTACTAGCGTGAGTGGGAGTGCAGTCATGCACATAAAGAGTACAGAGTAAGGGACTGAACATGCAACCTTGTGGTGTACCAGTGTTAAGAATAATTTTTCTGAAAAATGGGGGGAGTGGGGAGGCAGGGAGAAGCAGGGGGAGGCACACTTTCTTGGAGTGCCAGGAAAACCAGGGTGGCTGCCGTGCTGTTTTTCAAGCTCCTGATCCAACTCCGGTCCCATAATAAGCCACTTTGAAACAATGGTTGTATTCCCACAGGGGCCACTGGGGGGGGGGCGGAGTTAAAAGAGGAACCAGCCTAGAATCCCTACGTAGCCATAAAGGAGACCAAGTCCAACCTCCTTTGAACTCCATTGGTAATTCTTGATTTAGGACCACAACTGAGACCAAAATTTTCCTCGCTAAGCATGACAGTTGTGGAGTGAGTCTTGCCCCTTTTTGTGATTTCTTTTTGCCACAGTTGTTAAGTGAATCACTGCAGTTGTTCAGTGAATTGTGGGAGGGAGGAAGGGAGGGAGGAAGGCAGGAAGGAGGGAGGGAAGAAGGAAGGGAGGGAGGGGAACAAGGAAGGAAAGAAGGGAGGGAAGGAAGGGAAGAAGGTAGGAAAGGAAGAAGGAAGGCAGGGAGAGAGGGAAGGTGGGAGGAAAGAAGGAAGGAAGGATAATGGAAGGGAGGGAGGGAGGAGAAGGGAGAAAAGGAATAAAATGGCTTCCCCAATGGATTTTTGCATGTGGGAGGCTAGTGGGGGGTACTTGAATCTCGAAGACAGGACCATTGGGGATGCTGGCCGGGTTGTTAAGTGTGGAAACGGGCTGTAAGTCACTTATTTCACTTCAAATGGCCGCTAAAATAATGGTTGGAAGTCAAGGACTTCCTATATAGCCAAGTAGATCAGCAGATAGGACGCTCGAACTGCCCTCTACAGATAGGCTTTGATGTGCAACGGGGTTAGGGGTCACGAGTGTAGCGACCTTTTGATGTTATGATGGATGTCCTCAGAGGAGTCTGAAGAACAGTCACTCAATGGGTGGGTGTAAGTGGAAGGGAGAGAGGGTGGGAGGGAGGGAGGAGGATGGAGGGGGGGACGAAGGAAGAGAGGGAGGGAAGAAGGCAGGGAGGGAGAGAGGGAGGGTGGGAGGGAAGAAAGAAAGGAGGGAGGAAGGAGGGAGGGAAGGAAGAAGGAAGGATAATGAAAGGGAAGAAGAGAGGAAGGAAGAAAGAAGGAAGGAGGGAAAGAAAGAAAGAAAGAAATGCAGAGGAAGGAAAGCGGGGTTAATCTCTGCAAAAGGCTCCAGCTGCCTCTTAAAATCTGGTGGAGTTTTCAGAGAATGTTTTAATCTGGAAGCCTCCGAGAAAATGTGGGTGATTCTTTCTTTCTTTCTTTCTTTCTTTCTTTCTTTCTTTCTTTCTTTCTTTCTTTCTTTCTTTCTTTCCTTCTTCCTTCCTTCCTTCCTTCCTTCCTTCCTTCCTTCCTTCCTTTCTTTCCATCTTCCATTTTGTTCCATTCTGTTCCACTCTCCAGTCTCCACCCCACCCCACCCCACCCCATCCTATTCTATCCATCATCTATTTCTGTTCTGTTCTGTTTTGTTCCTGTTCTGTTCTGTGTTCCTGTCCTGTCCTGTTCCTATTCTGTTCTTACTCTGTTCTATTCCATTCCATTCTCTCCTCTCCCATTCAATTCTAATAATTCTAAAGGGATGTGGTGGCTCAGTGGCTAAGATGCTGAGCTTGTCGATCAGAAAGGTCGGCAGTTCGGCGGTTCGAATCCCCAGCGTCACATCACGGAGTGAGCTCCGTTCCTTGTCCCAGCAGCTTCTGCCAACCTAGCAGTTCGAAAGCAGGTAAAAAATGCAAGTAGAAAAATAGGGACCCCTTTGGTGGGAAGGAAACGGCTTTCTGAGTGTCTTCGGCATTTAGTCCTGCCGGCCACATGACCACGGAGACGTCTTCGGACAGTGCTGGCTCTTCCTCGGCTTTGTAATGGAGATGAGCAGCACCCCCAGAGGCGGAAACGACTAGCGTGTAGGTGCAAGGGGAACCTTTTACCTTAATAATTCTAATTCTATCTCCAAAGTCCCTTTCAGCTCTATTCTGATTAAATAAACACTGATGGGTGGAAACAGGTGACTCTCCTCTATCCAGGTAGCTACTTACCTAGGGACACCTGTCTCCTGCCTTTGCTTCTTACAGCTGAGCCACCTGTCTCCTACCCAGGAAGGGGCCTCTTTTGAGTGCCAGGCATAAATCCTGGAGTTGCCATCAATCCTTCCAGCGAAGCTTTAGTTCAAACAAGGGAGGAAGGCAAGAAGACCTTCCCCGCTCACCAGGTGGCTTGTTGACACTCCAGAGTAAGTCAAGAGGTCCTCTACGTGGGATCTGTTGGTCCGTGTGCTTATGAATACGAAGACATATGAATGGAACCAGCCATTCATCTTCTGGAGATGGTTCCTGGCTTTCCTGGCAGCAGAGAGACAAGATGGTAGGACTGGGACCAACTAATTTTTTTTAACCAGATATTATCTGGTTTGAAACTCAACCTACAGAATAACGGATTTGGAAGGGACCTCAGAGGTTTTCTAGTCCAGGGTTTGCCAACCTGTTGGACCTCAGGAACCACCAAACTCATAATTTTAAATCCCATGGACCAGAGACCTTGGGAAAATCCCCCCAAAAAAGTCTGCAGGAAAATTCCTCACTCCATTTTCTTACCTATCGATCGTTCTTTCTTTGGGATTGCAGGATACCATCTCCAGCTCCGTTTTCAGGAGGAGAGAGACAGGGGTGGAGAGACTTTTGGCTTTTTGCAAGGAAAACAGCAGAAGCAGCAGAAGTCTTTCTTTCTCTCTCCCAAACTCCACCAGAAATGAGTCTTTGCAGCATAGGCTCTTGGAGCAGGAGGCCTTGCAGGGTCCCAAAGACTCATTTCTGGCAGAGTTTGGAGGAGAGAAAGAAAGACTTTGGCTGCTCTCCTTGCGTGCAGCCAAGAGCAGAAGAAGAAAGAAAGAAGAGGAAATAAGCAGCCCGGTGGTCAGGCCAGGCACGTGGGGTGAGTGGGGCAAGTTTTCCCCCTCTGCCCTTCCCCCCCTCCCCTCACTACCTTGTGTTGTTCGCAGTGCAAGTGATGCAAGCGTTGTGTTCCCGTGGGCCATGTGGGTGGCACAGCCTTGTGTTCCCTCGCAGCCTGGATTAAGTGCTTTGGGGGGGACATTTCTGTGCTGACCACCAAAATTTTCTTGTGGATCACCAGTGGTTCCCGGCCCACTGGTTGGTGACCACTGTCCTAATCCAACCAGCTGCTCAGGCAGGAAAGTCTATTCAGGTAGTCCTCGAATTATGACCACATTTCAGGGTCATTGAGCCAACATTGTCCAAAGACACTGCCGTGGTCATGTGACCAGTATGACATCATGGAGTGCTGTGACCCTCCCACTGAAGTGGTACCTATTAATCTATTCACACTTTCATGCTTTTGAACTGCTAGGTGTCAACTCATAAAATATTTCTACGGTCTTTTTAGAGTTGCCAACAGTGAAAGGGAGGGAGAGGGATGCAATGTGGCAGCTTGGAAATCAAAAGCGTATTCCACAAATGTTTTCAAAGATAATAACTAGGTGACCAAATTTTCTGCCGCACAAAATTCTAACTTTAGAATTTTTAGCCTGATTGATGACTCTGGGCTATGGATGTGTCCCATTGGAGAATATGAATTATGAAACACCTGGGGGGGGGGGAAACCAGGGTCAAGGGGGACAATGAATGATGTGTCTCAGAGTCAGCTACATCCAGGCAGTGCCAGACATGTTAACACCCAATAAATCCTTTTGAAGTTTTGGAAGTTTGCCTTGAGACTCATGATTTAAATGGGGGGAACTGCCAGAATCCTGACAACATTGTCACAAAACATTTCTACGTTCACATGACTAGCATGACATCACAGAGCGCTGTGACACTCCCACTGAAGTGGTACCTATTAATCTATTTGCACTTTTATGCTTTCGAACTGCTAGGTTGGCAGGAGATGAGGTGAGGAAGCTCGCCCCATCCCGTGGCGTTGGGGTCTCAAATCTTAGCATCTTAACCACTGAGCCACCATACATACATACATACATCTCCAAAATAATCTTTAGGCTCCAAAAGTTCTGGGGAGGCACCCAACCCATACACTGCACAGGTGGTCCTTGACATACAACCAGAATTGAGCCCAACATTTCAGTTGCTAAGCAAGGCAAGTTATTAAGCGAATTTTGCCCTCTCTATGACCTCTCTTGCCACATTTGTTAAAGTAAATTACCGCAGTTGTTCATTTAATCACACCATTGTTAAGCGAATCTGGCTTCCCCATTGACTTGGCTTGTCAGAAGAGGATCCCACCACCCTGGGGAAAATGCAACCGTCATAAATATGAGTTGGTTGCTAAGCATCTGAAGTTGGATCAGGTGACCCTGGGGATGCTGCAACTGTCGTAAGTTTGAAAAAAAAAACTGGTCCTAAGTCACGTTTTGCAGGGCCGTTGTAACTTTGAATAGTCACTAAATGAACTGTTGTAAGTCGAGGGCGACCAGTACCATTTCAGACAAATGGTTCTCCAATCTCTTCTTGAAGACCTTCAGTGATGGAGCAGCCACAACCTGGGGAGGCAAGGTGTTCCACTAATTCATTCTTCTGATTCAGAGATGGTATATTCAGCTGGTTTGGACCAGTTCTGGAGAGCCGGGAGTGGAAATTTTGAGTAGTTCAGAGAACCAGCCAATCCCATCTCTGACTGGCCCCACCAACCCATTTCTTCGCTGCCTCCCATTGAGTCCTAGCTGATGATCTGGGTCTTCTTTGGTTGCCCTGCACAGGAGAATGGAGCTGGAAAGCAGGTTAGTGTCAGGATTCCAGCAATCACCCAAATCATGATTCCTGAGTCAAACTTCAAAAAAATTTAAAGGATTTATTAAAAGCGACATACTGGCACTGCCCTGGATGAAGCCAACTCTGGCATACATCATTTCCAGTCCCCTGTGACGCTGTTTTCCCCCTCCCCCCTTGGTGTGTCATAAATCAGATTCTCCAACTGAGCACATTCAAAGTGGATGTCATCAACCACATTCTCCAATTATGTGCTGGGTGTCATCAATCACATTCTCCAATTAAATATATTCCCAGGCAAAAGCTCTGGTAGTTTAGTTGCAATCTTTTAAAGATAAAGTGTTGGAATGTACTTTTGCTTTCAAACCGCTGCACTGCTCTTCCAGATTTCCTTCCTCCCCTTCCCCCTTTTTATGGCAACTACTAAAACAGGCATAGGAATGTTTTGAGTTGACAGTGGGGTGGGAGGGAATGGAGATTTTGCAGTATCCCTCCCCTTCCACGTCCACCAAGCCACGCCCACCAACCCACGCTGTGCCCACCAACCCACGCTCACCAAACTACACCCACAGAACTGGTAGTAAACAATTTTTGAATCCCACCATTGTTCTGACTGTCTGAAAATTTTATAGATGTCCATATTTCTGCCTTTGAAGCCTCTCATTCTAAGGGATTCTTGGCCCTAAAACTCCTGGAAGGACACCAGAGCACCTGAGGACAGACCCAGAAGTAACAGGTGGAAACTAATCAAGGAGACAGATCCAACCTTAGAACAAAGGGAGAAATTCCCTACACGATAAGATAAGGTTTTATGGATTTGTGGTATTAATGTGATATATTGTCAGGCTTATGCCTTTGGCAGCTTTGCAAGGATTCCAGGCTAGGTCCCAGTTTGACCCCTTCTTCCTGCATGGCAGTTTCCCATAATCAGAATTGCAATTTGTGCAGCATAGAGACCCAACAATTCCTATTTTCCTCAAGCTAGCCAGTGGAGGGATTCATAATTTTTTTACTAGCGGTTCTGTGGGTGTGGCTTGGTGGGCATGGCATGGCTTGGTGGGTGTGGCTTGGTGGGCGTGACAGGGGAAGGATACTGCAAAATNATGGCATGGCTTGGTGGGTGTGGCTTGGTGGGCGTGACAGGGGAAGGATACTGCAAAATCTCCATTCCCTCCCCACTCCTGGGGGAAGGTTACTGAAAATCCCCTTCCTGCCCACCCGACTAACCTGCTCTCCAGCTCTGTTCTTCTGGGCAGGGCAACCGAAGAAGACCCAGTGAATCAGCTGAGACTCGGGAGGCAGAGAATAGATGGGGATGGTGCCAGTCAGAGGTGGGATTGGCCAGTTCTCGAAACTACTCAAAATTCTGCTTCCGGTTCTCTAGAACTAGTGCGAACCGGCTGAATACAACCTCTGAAGCTAGTTGACATTATCGGGCAAGTAGCCAACTTTTAAATTGTGTCTTAATATCATTAAAATGACCCATGTCTATTTTTTGCAGCCTCCTCCACAAATTCTCAGATTTGTAATCCTTCCTTATTAGTCTGGGATGTATAGGGACTCCTGCTTGAGTAAGGGGTTGGACTAGAAGGTATACAAGATGCCTTTTATCTCTGTCATTGTTATTTTGTCTTTTGACAGTTTACAATTCCCATTTCCAGCAACCACACTGAAAAGCTACAAAACCATAACACAATAGTTAAGAACCAAATTATACAGGAGGGTGAGATTAGAACAAGATAATAATTTCATTATGTGTGTGTGTGTGTGTATGCATACATAATAATACTAAAACTGCATTATTAAAGTACAGTGTAATAATTGTAGGTATATTACAATGCAGACAAGAGTCATTTTTCATTACAGGTAATAACAACAACGCCAATATAATAGTATCAAATATATGGCTGCAGGAATAACCAACTACCTGGGATGCAAAATCAACAATGAAAAGGAAAAACAAAAAGGCAAAATGGAAAATCGGACTGGAAAATAGGATCAGCAAGCTGGGATCATCAGATGCAAGAAAGCCAGAACAGATAAAAGAAAAGAAGCTGAAGAACGAGTAGACGAAAGAATACCTTATCGAGAAGCACCTTTTAAAAAGATCAAGGAAGCCCCGGAAATAATAAAGTACAAAATGGCAACTATAGACAAAAACATCAGCAGGAACTGCACACAACAGATGGTCCTTGATTTTTGACAGGTTGATGAGTGACCATTGGAAGTTAGAATGGACTTCTGCAGGGGTACTTAGAATATAGTATAGAATATAGAATAACAGGGGTTGGAAAGGACCCTGGAACTTTCTAGGCCAATGGCTGCCTACTGGTGGCTGGGGACCACTGGTGGCTGCGAGAAAGTTGGTGGTCCGCAGAGAAATGTCACCCCTCAAAGCAATTAATCCAGGCTGCGCTGGAACACAAGGCTCTGTGTCGCTTGTATTGCAAAACAACACGAGGAGTGAGGGGAAGGGAAAGGGCGGAGGGGAGAACTTGTCCCACTCACCCCATGTGTCTGGCCTGGCCACCGGGCTGCTCCTTTCCATTTCTTTTCTCTCTTCTGCTTTGGCTGCATGCAAGGAAAGCAGCAAAAGTCTTTCTTTCTCTCCCCAATCTCCACCAGAAATGAGTCTTTGGGACCCTGCAAGCTCCTGCTCCAAGAGGCTGTGTCTGGCAAAGACTCGTTTCTGCGGAGTTTGGGAGAGAGAAAGAAGGACTTTGCTGCTTCTGCTGCTTTCCTTGCATGAAACCAAAAGTCTCTCTCTCTCTCTCTCTTTCTCCCTCCTGAGAATGGAGCTGGAGACGGTATCCTGCAATACCAAATAAAGAAATGATCGATCGGTAGAATTTTCCTGAAGACTTTTTTGGATTTCCATGGTCTCTGGTCCATGGAATTGTGGTTCCTGAGGTCCAAAAGTGGCGACCCTGATCTAAGCCAAGCCCATGCTCAGGCAGAGACAGAGAGAGAGACAGCACAGACAGAGACGGACCAGGGCCATCAGTCAGCCTCAGGTGGATAGTCAACAGCCCCCAGGTCTGGAAATGGCTGATGAGGAAGAAGAGGAACAGCTGGGTCCAGTGCAGAGGTAGTATTCAGCAGGTTCTAACAGATTCTGGAGAACCGGCAGCAGAAAATTTGAGTAGTTGGGAGAACTGGCCAATCTGACCTCTGACTGGCCCCACCAACCCCATCTCTTCTCTGCCTTCCAACTGATCATCTGGGTCTCCTTTGGTTGTCCTGCCCAGGAGAATGGAACTGGAAAGCAGGTTAGTGGGATGGGGAGGGAAGGGGGATTTTGCAGTATCCTTTCCCTGCTATGTCCACTAAGCCACACCCACCAAGCCAAGCCACACCCACAGAACCGGTAGTAAAAAAAATTGAATCCCACCACTGGTCAACTGCTTGACGTGCGGATGTGCAGAAGGGAGAGGAGAGGAGAGCAGTGGAAATCCATGGGCAGGAAGATGGGATGTAAAAGCCACCTCTGCTAGCGAAGCCCCACTCTGGCTCTGGGGATAAACGGCAGGAAGCGGAGATGAATAGATGTGGCAGACAACCATTCATCTCCCTGCCGGACAGACTTGTGAGCCTGCAGTGAAAGAGAGATTTTTTGCCGGGGCTGCCGGGGCTCCTAATAAAGGAATTTTTTCACTTCACTTCAGAGGGTTTGTCGTATTTGGGGAGCTGAGTCAGCACACTTTGCTCAGCAATGGAAATCCTGGTTGCAAATTTTGGTTGTATGTAGAGGACCATCTAGAGTCTCCATTATTCAAGCCACTTCCCTTTCCGTTTTGATTGGTGGGTTCCCTATTCCTTCCCCCTTCTTCTCTCTGGGATTATTACATCATTTTGCAAGGCGGTTCCAGCTTTTAACTGATTTCAGGCCTTCCTCAATTTTTTATTTTAACTGGTAGATTGTTTTATCAGAAAAGGCTTCTGACAAGGTGATGATGGCTTTTATTTGTGCGTTTAGTGCTATGTCAACTTGGGAGCCATTAGCTATGGGGTGACTAACACCTCCAAGGAAGGAAAGAAGGAAGAAGGAAAATAAAGGGAGGGATAGACTCAAAGTCAAGTGTATTAGTATTAGTACCATTTTGTAAAGTTTTAGTAAGGCCACAGCTGGAGTATTACATCCAGTTTTGGTCTCCATGTTATAAAAAAGGTGTTGAGGCTTTGGAAAAAGGACAGAGAAAAGCAACTAAGATGATTTAAAAGTCTGGAGACTAAAATATAGGAAGGATGGTTGCAGGATTTGGGTTTGGCCAGTCTAGAAAAAAGAAGGGGGGACATGAAAGCAGCCTTCCAGTATTTGAGGGGCTGCCCCAAAAAAGAGGGTGGTCAATTTATTTTCCAAAGCACCAGAAGGCAGGACAAGAAGCAATGGATGGAAACTAACCGAGGAGAGAAGCAACCTGGAATTGAGGAGAAACTTCCTAACAATGGAAGTTTATTAACCAGTGGAACAGGATTTGTCTGGACACTGATTTGTCTACACAACGAATGTCCAACCATGGCGCCTTTAAGATCTGTGAACTTCAACTCCCAGAATCTCTGTTCCCATGGACTTCAACTCCCAGAGTTCCTGAACCCCTGGACTTCATTTCTGATAATTCCTGAACCCATGGACTTCAACTCCCAGAATCCCTGAGTCTGTGGTCTTCAACTCCCAGAAGCCCTGAACCCGTGGACTTCAACTCCCAAAATTCTTGAACCCATGGACTTCAACTCCCAGAATTCCTGAACCAGTGGATTTCGACTCCCAGAATCCCTGAACCCATGGACTTCAATCCCCAGAATCCCTGAGTCTGTGGACTTCCAGAATTCCTGAACCCATGGACTTCAACTCCCAGAATCCCTGAAGAAAAGAAAAGAAAAAAAGGGAATTTCTACACAAAAAGTGGTTGCGTAGTTCCTTTTATTAACACAGGGTTGTCCTTTCAGCAAGTGAAAAATCCCTTCTGGCTCTTCCCTTCGCAGCCTGTCTGGAGCAACAATCTTCACCTTCATCATTTGTGCCTCGTTTCTCTCCTCCGTTTAGTGTAAATGATACTCATATGTGTTTTTTTTTCCATGTCTCTTTTGAGTAACTTGCAAGTTGCCAGACAGAGGGATGCGAAAGAAACCCATCATTGGACATAATCTCCTTTCACTCAACAAAACAACAACAACAGCTAGCGATCCTTCTTGCTCTGTGTCATCAGCGGAAAACCAGTCAGGCTTACGTTGAGAGATTTATCCACAAAACATTAGGGAACGTTTAGGACAAGGTTTGTTGGCCTTGTTGACTTCAAGACCTGGGGGCTTCAACTCCCAGAATTCCCCAGACAGCCCCTCGGTAATGTTTCAGGCACAGAAACTTCCTTTGGTTCTTGCAGAAGTTTTATTACCTTGGTTGCTAAGCAAATTCTACTCCCTTGTATCTCTGATAATGTTACCCCGTTTGGTAATGAAAGGTCTGCAAGAAAACCACCAAAAAGTCTTCGTTGTTGTTGTTGTTGTTGTTGTTGTTGTTGTTGTTGTTGTTGTTGTCATTGTCCTTCTCTTCTTCTACTTCTCCTCCTCCTTCTTCTTTTCTTCTTCTTCTCCTCCTCCTTCTCCTTCTTCTTCTCCTCCTCCTCCTCCTCCTTCTTCTTCTTCTCCTCTGCAGCTTAGAAGGGGAGGCAGAAGGTGGAAACCCTCTAAAATTCCCTGCCAGAATGAGATTATAGAGTCCAGGCGAAGAGACAAACCTTTTATTATGTAGATGGATGTTAAGAAACTAAAAGAGAGTGGAAGACAATTAGAGAAAGGGGGAATACAGTATATAATATCATGACTCCTGCAGGCTTTAATTTCAAAGCTCTCTTCTTCTCTGGAGGAACAAATGTGCACACACACACACAGAGTAGAACAAAAACAAAGTAGAATGCAAAAATGCACCTCAGAACAATCCCTAAAATGAAAGGATCCTAATTTTCCTCTTTTTGCACTGTTCCTTCCAGCTTTTTCCATTCTGATTTTTCCAGACTTGATCCAAGCTGGGCTGATATTCTTATGCGGCTTAAACCAGGTTGGAAAGAGATAAACTAGCAATAAACCAGACTCAAAAATGGGACTGTTTTTGAAGCCCCCCCCCCCCCCCCCNCCCCCCCCCCCCCCCCGAATGGGAAGTATCTTCAGAGCTGGATTTGTCTCTGAACAATGATTTGTCTTCACCATGGCTAAAAGACTTTAAGATCTGTGGACTTCAATCCCCAGAATTGTTAGCTCAGGAATTCTGGGAGTTGAAGTCCACCAGTCTTAAAGTTGCCACGCTTGGTCTCCCTTTGATCTAGAGACCCGACTGGTTTAGGCTAGAGGGAATATTTCTATCAATCTTTCCAGCCTGACCTTGGGAGGAAATGTCTCCCCTCAACCCCTTACTACAAGGATCAGACCTGCAGAGGATTTCAAATAAAATAATGCCAGCTAGCTGCTTATGACTTGCTTGAATAAGCTCTCGAGTTTCAGAATTAATTGCAAAGCTGAGATTTGAAATATTACTGGGACCGCCTGGGTGCTGTTAGCAGGCCCCCCTTCACCCATTTAGTTTTCTCCTTCTTCCTCCCCCTCCATCTCATTTCCTTCCTCCTTTTTTCCCTCTTCCTCCTCCTCCTCTTTTTCCTTTCCCATTTTCCTTCATCCCCTTCTCCTCCCCTTTCTCCTCCTCTTTCTTCTCCCTCCTTCTTTTTATTTTCTTCCTGTCCTGCTCCCTCCCTTCCCCATTCTCCTTCATCTACTTCTCCTCCTCCTCTTTTTTCTTCTCCTCTTCCTCCCTTCCCCATTCTCCTTCTCCTTCTTCCTCCTTCTCATTTTCCTCCCCTCCTCCTCCCTTCTTTCCCCATTCTCCTTCATCTCCTCCTCCTTCTCTCTCCTTCCTCCTCCTCCTCCCTTTCCCATTCTCCATCTTCTTTCTCCTTTTCATCTTCTTCCTCCTCCCTTCCTCCTCCTTTCCTTCCCCATTCTCCTTCATCTCCTTCTCCTCCTCCTTTTCTTCCTCCCTTCCCCATTCCCCATTCTCCATCTCCTCTTTCTTTCTCCTTCTCATTTTCCTCCTCCTCCCTCTCCCCTCCCCCTTTCCCATTCTCCTTCATCTCCCCTCTTTCTCTTTCTCTTCCTCCTTCCTCCTTTTACTCCTGATTGCTGCTGCACAGTTCTGACACCATCAACCTAAACCATCTTTCCCTGACATCCTGAGTGCTGAAATCAATCAGGATTTTCTCAACTGGCCCAGCCACCTTTCCTAATATTTCTTGTTCAAATGGTAAACACAGAGACGAGGTTTCTCTCCTGCCATTGTGTAAAAATCATTGCAGGGAAACGAAACAATGAAGTCCAGTTCTTTAGGCATCCCAGCACAGAATGCAGATACTCCAAGCGTGGGAAGCGCCTCTCTCTCTCTCTCTCTTTCACACATACACACACACACACACACACACACACACATTNTCTCTCTCTCTCTTTCACACACACACACACACACACACACACACTCACACACACACACTCACACACACACACACACACTCAACTATTAGGACCAGCATAGCAATTTCCCTCCCCTCCCCCTTTCATCCTATTAGTTCTCAGTTACTGTCACACAGGAAAGATCAGGTCCACAAGTGAAAGTCCAATTTATGCCTATGCAGGAATTTTTGTAATTAATGATTAGCACTTGCTTGGAGTTAGATAAGCTTCCAAAGAATTCAAGGCAGGATCACTTATGACTATGTAGGGGTTCTAGGCTGATACCCCTTTTCACTCCACACCCAGGTTCTGCCACGCCTTCCGCGTTTATTTACTTACCGTAATGAAAAAGAATTTGTTTTCAATTTGTTTCCCAAGATGAAAAAGTGAATTTTACAGGAGGACCCTGGTATTTAAAAAAATAATAATTCACAGAGGTTGGACTGGAATACCTCAAAGGACCCTTTCCNTTTTACAGGAGGACCCTGGTATTTAAAAAAATAATAATTCACAGAGGTTGGACTGGAATACCTCAAAGGACCCTTTCCTCCAACTTTGTTATGGTGCAATATCCTTAATGGACTGTTTATAGGTGATTATAGATAGATAGATAGATAGATAGATAGATAGATAGATAGATAGATAGATAGATAGATAGATAGATACTGTAGATAAGTAAATGATAAATGATAGATAAGATAGACAATGATAGATGATAGATAGATACTGTAGATAGATAGATGATAAATGATAAATGATACATGGATGATAGATAGATAAGATAGATAATGATAGAAATATAGATACTGTAGATAGATGATAAATGATAGATAGATAGATGAAACATAAATGATAGATAGGCAGCGATCGATAGTAGATAGATACATAGATAGACAGACAGATATAGAAATATAGATAGATATAACACTCGATAGATAATAGACAGATAGATATATAGAGATAGAGAACTAGAGATAGATAGATGATAGATGATAGATAGACAGATAGACAGAAATAGATATTGACAGCGATACATGATAGATGATAGATAGATGACAGATAGATGGACAGATGATAGATGGACAGACAGATAGAAATAGAGATAGACAGATAGATGATAGATGATAGAGATAGATGGTAGTTAGAAAGACAGATAGACATAGAGGGGGGAGAGAGAGAGAGAAAGAGAGAGAGAGATACATGAATGCGGAGAGAGATTCTCAAGCGACTTGCAATATTCTTGCTTCCATCCTTTGCAGGATGTTGTTACTGTTTAAACTTGTGTATGGCGCATTTCACTCTGTGAATTCTTCCAACTTCTATGTTTTTTTTGCCTTTCCTTAATGAAGCCATCCCACTTTTCTCCTTCTGCCTTTATGGCCTGCTTGCATCGTGTTCTTAAACCATCTTCAGGTTTAAGAACAGATTCTTTCTGGGTGGCCATCTGGTGATGTCCTCATTCTTACCAAAACCTCTTCAGTCAAACCACAAACTGCTTTTCTGAAAATATAAGAAATAAACTCAAACCAAGCTTGTTAATTGCCCTCTTGTTCCCAGCTTGTTGGGGAAAAAATGTGCTGAATTTGGGGGGAAAAGCTATTGTGTGTCTTTCATGCTTCCCATGAACACACACAGTCAATATCTGTCCTCGAAAGATCAAAGATTGGACTGGCATTTGTCAGAAATGGTGTAGGATCTCCCACGTGAGGGGGGGTTGGACTAGATGATCTACAAGGTCCCTTCCAAGTTTGATTATGTTAAATCTGTTAAATGCAGGTAGTCCTCGATTTATGAACATAATTGAGCCCAAAATTCCTGTTGCTAAGTGAGACATTTGTTCAGTGACTCTTTTGACCCATGGTATGACCTTCTTTGCTCCAGTTGTTAAGTGAATCATTCCAGGGGTTTAAGCTCGTCACATGGTCATGAAGTGAATTGGGTTTCCTCTGTTGATTTTGCTCCTCAGAAGGTAATAAAGGAGGGACTTCCGGTTGCACTTCCATCATAGTCAGAGAGGAGTCCGTGATTGCCTGCAGCTTTGCTCCAAGGACTACTTGTCTGAGGGTCCCAATCGAGACCAGAACCACCCTGGAAGGGTGGTGAAGAAAGGGGGACTGCCTGCCAGGTCGAAGGGAGTCGCATCTCTCCTCCTTGATAAGGAAAACCTCCTCTGAAGACGAGCTGCAGTGGTCGCCTAAAATGGCTACCATGAAGACGGGACGCAGTCTGGAAAACTAAGACTGTGCTGGAGACATCTTAAACTTGACAAGGTTGAGGACTGATGGAAGTATTTAATCCCCCAATGTAATGCTTCCCTTTTTATTTGCAGATGAAGTTTCCCCTTCAGGTACGATCCAAAGCAATTAGGTGTTCACTCCAGTCTTTCATCTGGAAGCCTGCACTCACAAAATTTTTTTAAAAAATCTCCACACCACAAGCCAGGCTAACACCTGGGCACAAACAGACTCCCCCTGATACCTCCAGCTCAAACACACCCCAACCAGGCACCCAGATGAAACCGAGCTTCCTAACAAATGATAACCAACCGTTAACTCGGAGCCAAGCTGCACTGAAAGCCTCCAACACAGGAACACAGTGTTGCCAGCCAATCAAAGCCACAAAACAGACAGAAGAAACCAGAAACACCAATCAAGCAAATTCCAAGACCAATAAACACAGACCAAGACTCCCAACCAATCAGGATGAAGAAAAAAACCATTCTGGCACAGCGTAGGCTAGCCCCAAATTTAAAACAGAAACGGCTGTGAAAGTCTGACTCACAGACGAACACAATAGAGAAGCCTGATGATGGCAGATGAGATTCTGCCAAAACGTTGCTACAACTTTAAAAGCACAACTATGATGACGTGGGAAAATACCCGAACAAAGCTGAATACCATACATACATATATGCATCCATACATACATGTATGTGTGTGGTGTGTGTATGTGTGTGTATTATGTATGTATATGATATTAGACATGGAGCTCATATATATAAGCTTTGCTGGCTGAGGAATTCTGGGAGTTGAAATCGACAAGTCTTAAAAGTGGCCAAGGTTGGAGATCCCTGCCCTAGACCATTCTGGAACAAATGGCTCTCCAATATCTTTTTGAAGGAGAAAAAGCAAAGGATGGAAACTGATCAAGGAGAGAAGCAACCTGGAACTAAGGAGGAATTTCTTGACAATTATAACAAATAACCAGTGGAACAGCCTGCCACCAGAAGTTGTGGATGCTTCAACTCTGGAGGTTTTTAAGAAGAGACTGGACAACCATTTGTCTGAACTCTCTCTCCTTCTCGAGCAGGGGGTTGGACTAGATGACATTCAAGGTCTCTTCCAACTCTGTTTTTTTTTTTTTTTATATATATATATACAAAAGCGAAATGCCACTCACACATCATCACAAAATCTCCAGAACTGTAAAGCCTACAAACTTGAAATTTGGCATGAATGTTCCTCTTGACTTTTAGGTGCTCACGAAGAAAGGANTTATTATTATTATTAACACGCGCTGATGCCAAGGAGTTCTACTCCCCCTCCACACCTGGAAAGAAATCTCTTCCAAATGCAAAACACAAGCAGAGGAGTTTCCGTCTCAGTTTCACAGCAGCACCAAGCAGCTTTAGGACAGAACAGTTGAGCTAAGCCATGCCCAGGCTCCTTGCTGTCTCCTTGCTCACACAGCAAATACTGTTTCAGTTTGCAAACAGCCCTCTACTCTCACACAGTGAACAAGATGCTAGCCAGATGAATACCGATGGATGCTGGTAGGCAGAGGCAGAATTTTTCCCCCTTTATTTCCCTCCCCAAAAACGAAGCCCGGCCACATCGTTTAGTAGCGAAGGACAAGTTTCGAGTTAGTCTTGCATAATTTCATGGTGTCATATATCCATCCAGCCTCGTCTCTCGGCCAGCCAAATTGCTGCTTTCCAAATCCTCTCCAGCTGGCTACCTCTGTGCCACTTGAGTCTTTCATTTTGGAGACGTTTCACGCCTTCACAGGGGAGTTGGCGTCCCCAACCGGGTTTTTAAAATGTCAAATTTTGGTCCAAAGCTTGTTTCTGCTGTTCTTTTTGTGCTTCGTTCCTTTCCCGCCCTCGGGCCCCCAGCCCCGAGTGGGAGCCGCTTTGGATAATAAAATGCAAGGAACGCCATAAACTGAATTTGTCGATGGGTTTTTTTTTTTTTTTTTG
>BHFT01024219.1:77859-103482 GCA_004320025.1 Laticauda laticaudata | reverse complement strand
TGGGTTTTTTTTTTTTTTTTTGGCATCCGTGAAATAGAGGCTGTACAATAGGCATGGCTTTTAAATTGGAGAGGGTTTATGAAAAACCCTCCAACGGGCCTTTGAAAATCACACATAGCCTCTTCGGCAGAGAGCCAAAGCACTGCTCAGTTATTGCCACCCTCTCAACAAATTCTGTAAAATCCTTTTCCTTTCTGTTTTATTTTATTGTAAATCGAGCTCGGCAGCGTTCACCATCCAGCGTTTGGGCTTTGGGAAACAGGCAGAAGCTGGATTTCAGGTGCCTTTGTTTTTGTGGGTTGGTTTTCTTTTGAAAAGGAAAAGCTCGGGTTCAACTCCGCTCCGAAATCTGAGGATTCAAAGGGGGCAACCAGGCTGTGTCTCTGGCAGGAATTTGAGGGTTTGGAAGCAGGGAGACGGCGCGACCGGAGAGTGGCCGGAACGAAGGCGTCCTTTCCGTAATTCAGCCTGGGCCGGCTTTTGAGTGCTTGCAAAACTATTTTTTTCACTTTGGGGAACAGAAAACGTCTTGCTTGTCGTATTCTAGAGAGGTTTGATGCAGTAGTTAAGGTGTTGGCCTTGAAAACCAGGAGGCATTGAGTTCTAGTTGAAAGCCAGCCAGGTGACTTTGGGCCAATCATTAGGAGACTGGGAGATCTAGTTCTGCCATAGGTATGAAAGCCAGTTGGGTGACTGTGGGCCAGTCTCACCCTCTCAGCCCAAGCTCACCTCGCAGGGTTGTTGTTATGGGTATAATAGAAGGAGGAAGGTATATTGGGTCTGTTCACCACCTTGAATGTTTTGTAGAAATAATAATGGCAGGATGCAAATTAAGAAATAAAAGGAAAATAAAAGTAGCAGCCAGTGGAAGGAGTTGGGCCCAGTGTTGTTGTGTAAAGTTTTTGACACAGGATTCTTTGGCTCTTTAGCTCAAATGGTTGATGGGTCCCAGCTTGACTCATGAAGTGGAAAAGCAAATCCTGCCAAGTAATAATGCTGGAAATTAGCTACAGGCATTTCCTTGGATTACAGGTAGTCCTCAACTTACAACAGTTCATTCAGTGACCATTCAAAGTTACAACAGCCCTGAAAAAAGTAACTTACGATTGTTTTTCACACTTACGACGTTTGTAGCATCCCCCTTGGTCACGTTCTCAAAATTCAGGTCCTTGGCAACTGACTTGCAACCTCTTAACAAGCCAGATTGGGGAAGCCAGATTTGCTTAACCACCGTGTTACTAATTCAACAGCCGCAGTGATTCACTTAACAACTTTACTGGAAGGGCCGTTAAATGGGGCAAAACTCACTTAATAACTGTCGCGCTTAGCAGCAAAAATTTTGTTTGCTCAGTTGTGGTTGTTAAGTCAAGGGCTGCCTGAACTAGAATTTCTGTTTTGCAGGAACAGACAATCCTAAACTGCAGCCTTTTTTAGCCACTGGAAGCTTAAATGGACTTTTTGAGGGCATGAAAAACCGTCGTGCATTGGGAAACTCAGCCTGGAACCGCTGCCACATTCTTCATTTTCAAAAGATTCTTTCCCTTCTTCTCATTTTATATTAGTATGAAGATGAAGAGTCAGCTGAAGAATTTAAAATTTCCAGCTTCGTGGATATG
Source organism: Laticauda laticaudata (assembly GCA_004320025.1). Lineage (NCBI taxonomy): Eukaryota > Metazoa > Chordata > Lepidosauria > Squamata > Elapidae > Laticauda > Laticauda laticaudata. The sequence goes on along the minus strand of BHFT01024219.1, from coordinate 101,866 downwards.
GTTCGAGATTGCAGCCGGATTGGCATCCCCTTCAGCTCCCAAGGTAGGTTAGAGAAAAACCCAATCCTTTTAAACCAGACTCTGGGGTAGGACAGGTAATCCTCAATTTACAACGGTTCATTTAATGACCTTTCAGAGCAGGGTCCCGTCCCCCCCCAACTTGGGGGGGTCTTCAAGCCTTGAGGTCTTCAGCTCCCAGCAGAGCTGGCTGGAGAATTCTGGGAGTTGAAGTCCACAAGTCTTAAAGTTGCCAAGTTTGGAGACCTCTGGTTCAGAGTTACAACCAGGGGTGGGATTCAGCCGGCTTGAGCAAACCGGTTGTTAATTTTACATCCGGTTCACCGAACTAGTAGTTCCGAAGACCAGCTGGCCTCGCCCCTCCTCTCCCAGGAGTCCTCACGCACCTGATTTTGGCTCCCAGGTAAGTGCAGGGAGGTTTGCTAGGCCCAAAGTGAGGCATGGACAGGTGGAAAGAAAGGAAGTAAAGAAGGAAAGAGAAAGAAAAGGAAGAGAGAGAGAGAGGGAGAGAGAGAGAAAAGAAAGAAAGAAAGAAAGAAAGAAAGAAAGAAAGAAAGAAAGAAAGAAAGGGAAAGAAAGAAAGAGAAAGAAAAAAGAAAAAGAGAAAGAAAAAGAGAGGGAGGGAGGGAGAGAGGGATGGGAGAAAGGGAAGGGAGAAAGAAAAAGAAAGAAAAAAGAGAAAGAGAAAGAGGGAGGGAGGAGAGAGGGATGGGAGAAGGAAAGGGAAGGGAGAAAGAAAAAGAAAGAAAAAAGAGAGAAAGAGAGGGAGGCAAGGGAGAGAGAAAGAAAGAGAAGGGAGAAAGAGGAAAGGGAAGGAAAAGTGAATAAGATATGGCTGGATCAATGGATGGATGGAGGGAGGAAGGGAGAGAAAAAGGAGAGGAAGGAAGGATCACAAGCCTTGGCACTAAATGCAGCTCCAGGGGATGCTTTGAAACAGCACAGCAATCCAGGGCTGGAAGGGACCTCGGCGGTCACCTAGTCCAACCCCCTGCTCCAAGAGCATTATTAAAGTGAGTTTCTCTCTTTTGACCCACCCAGCCATGCCCACCCAGTCACATGACCAAGCCACGCCCACAGAACCGGTTGTTAAAAAAAAAATTAAACCACACCCCCCGGTTACAGCAGCATTGGGAAAAAACGACTTACGGCCATTTTTCACACTTAACGATCACGACAGCATCCCCATATATTCACGCAATCAAAATTCAGGCGCTTGGGCCACTGAGTCACATTTACGACGGTTGCAGCGTCCTGGGCTCTTGCGATCCCCCCTAATTTGCCACCTTTTGAGAAGCAAAGTCCAGGGAGAAGCCAGAATCACTTAACAACAGCAGTGTTTCACTTAACAACGGTGACAAGGACAGTCGCAAAATGGAGCAAAACTCACTCAACAACTGCCTCGCTTGGTTGGCCGCATAAATGTTGGGCCTTATTGTCATTGTAATTCGAGCACTGCCTGCATAGCTTTTGTCCCCATCTGGATTTTGGTGTTGTTCCTTTTCGTGGGTCCTTCAAGGAAAATCCATCCGCGCGTTGTTGTCTCCGATGTGAGTAATTTGAGCTCCTGCCTCAATTTGTGTTAATCACACCCGGTAAAATTGAAAGATCCCTTGTGCTTTGCACGAGAGCATTGAGATCCCCTTTTATGCGAGGAAATAACAGATTCTTTTATTAGGATGGCGAGGATAATGTAGCTTTCTTTTTTGAGAACAGAAAGGGCTCTTGGTTTCCTGTTAATGACGTGACGCCAGGATTGTAAGCAGGGACTGTGAAGGGGGGCAGAGAATGGGCTACTGAGATTAGCCAAAGCCAGCTGATGCAAGAAACATGCAAGCCTCTGAGTTGTCATGTATTTATCTTTTTAATGTATTGATTGATTTGATTTATATTGCCGCCTCTTCGCCCAGGGCAACTCGAGGCGGTTTACACAATGTAAAATCATGTTTTGAACAGAAAATAAAAAAAAAAACCAATAAGAACTAACAAAAAGAATCTAATAAATTAGTAAAGTACAATAGAACAAAATTTGGGAAAACAAAAAACTAAATAAAAAAAATCAAAAACCAACTCCTACCCCCTCCCCATCCACTCCAACGACAGCGGATCACACTTGCCATCCCGCACTCTCGGGGTTCCCCCAGCCCGCTGAAAAAACTTGCTGCCGTTGTTAAGTGAAACATTGCATTTGTTAGGTTAGTCACGTGGTGAACCTGGATTCCCCCTTGACTTTGCTTGTTGGAACGTGGCAAAAAAGGATTGCGGGACTCTGCGACCGTCATAAATATGAACCGGTTGACAAGCATCTGAATTTTGATCATATGACCATGGGGACGCTACAACAGTTGTAAGTGGGGCAAATTGGTCACAAGTCACTTTTTCCAGTGAATGCTCATTAAATGAACTGTTGTAAGTTGAAGACTACCTCTACAGAGAAGAGCAACACAGATGATTAGGGCAGGGGTCTCCAACCTTGGCCCCTTTAAGACTTGGGGACTTCAACTCCCAGAGTAGGCTGAGGAACTCTGGGAGTTGAAGTCCACAAGTCTTAAAGAGGGGCCAATGTTGGAGACCCCTGGATTAGGGGACTGGAGGATAAAACATATAAAGAACGGGTGCAGGAACTGAGCATGTCTAGTTTGATGAAAAGAAGGACTAGGGGAGACAAACGGGCCTTCTGGAAATACCGGAAGTGTCAAAATGGGCCCGTTTTTCGGCCTCCCGAGCCTGCAGAGACCTCCCTCGAGCCTTCAGGAGGGCCTCAAACCATCCGAAAATAAGCTGGGAGGCATGCACATATGCATTGCAGGTAAGTTTGGCTGCGACTCGCATGCCCACACAAGTGGCTCTGCGTGCTACCTGTGGCACACATGTTACAGGTTCGCCATCACGGTTCTAGTCTGTCAAGATCCATCCGATCCATTTCAACTTTGGTCTGTCACTCAACGAATGGTTGTAAGTGGAGGAAACAGTTGCAAAATGCCCCCCCCCCAAAAAAAAACAAATCTGCATTTGGTGTCTTGTAGGTCACCTGCAGATCTTCGACATGTTTGTGGTGGAAAAATGGCCCATCGTGCAAGCTTTTGCACTGGAAGGCATCGGCGGGGATGGCTTCTTCACCATGAAATACGAGGTAAGAACTAAAGGGCCGTCTTGGCTATGACCACCCTTTCCCACCCAGGATGCTTCCAGGACTCTTGATTAACTGAGCCACTTGGTGACCAGGCTATTAACTACTGCCTAGTATCTTCCAATTGGTCCTGCTGCTTGGCTTTATGAGGAATCTGGTGTGCCATTGCACTATTGTCAGCCATCTTGGAGCCCTTCAGAGTCTTATCAAATTCTTTGTCCAAGGCTCTCTGCCTTCCTTTGGCCTGTTTTTCCTCTGCTCTAGAAGTTTTTCTAGGAGCTAGGGCCTTGGCTCTAATCCTGGCTGCAGCCTCTAAATCAGCTGACCTGGGCGTGTGAGAGGGATGGGGTGAGAATTGTGATCCTCTGGCGGCTTGCGGAGCTGGCAGCAGAGTCAGACATGGGCCAGTCCTGGAGTCTGGGCAGAAGTGGGATGAGGGATCTGCGTCCGACACAGAGATGGGTCCAGGGCCATCTGGGAGTTATGTACCGACTCTGGAGCCACCAGAATCTGACATCAGCCAGGCAAAAGAACAAGGGGAGCCTGTTCCCAGTGTGTACTTGTGCAGAGCTGCCAGAAGGCAAGAACAATTAAGACAAAAGAAGCTAATTCAGAATAAGGCTTGGAGGTGATTGGTCCTCCCATAAGACATAATGGAGGAGCAAAGGGACAGGAGCCTTTGCTGGAAGCAACTTGTTCTTTCTGGTCGGTTTAAACTCTGAGGCACTGTTGAGTTTGTGCTCCATTTGGCCTTGTACAGCTAATTGGCAATTTAGTTGCTGGCAGCATTTCACAGGAGATAAAGGTGGGTGCTTATCAGCCTTATCCCAAAGGACTGTGGCAGATTTCCTTTGGACTATTCACAAACTCTTTGGGACTCATTACGAGCTGTGAATGCAGATAATTCACAGCTGTTTCAATGTTTTTAAAAAGGGGGTTTGGAAACAGCGTGTGATTGTTACTGTCTCAGGAAGCCTTGGTCAGAACAAGAATCAGGCACCCCACTTTCCAGTACCCCAACAATCACCCTTTTGCATTTTGAAAGCTTTCATCTCATGGGTGTCCTCCGTATGTGTGTTGGGGAAAGAAAAAATGCAAGATGCCAACTGTGCGGTAGCCTTGTTGGCCTTCATGAGAGGTTCACAACACTCATCCCCACAAAGGGTCCATGGAAGCAGGTTCCTGAAGTAGCCCCCTGCCCTGGCCAAGAGCCATCCTCCCTACCTTTCTCCTTGGGGGGCTCTCCTGATGAGAGGGCTGGCTGCAGAGGTGGTATTCAGCAGGTTCTCACCGGTTCTGGAAAACCGGTAGCGGAAATTATGAGTAATTGGGGGAACTGGCCAATCCTACCTCTGACTGGCCCTGCCCCCATCTATCTTCTGGCCCCACCCCCATTGATGTTCCTCTTCTGAGTCCTAGCTGATTGGCTGGGACTCCTTTGGTTGCCCTGCCCAGGAGAATGGAGCTGGAAAGCAGGTTAATGGGGTGGGAGGGGGTCATGTGACAAAGTGGGAGTGAGTGACATCAAGTTGGCCATGCCCAACAGGTTTTGTGGCTCCCGCTGTTTTCTTTTTTCCTGTGGAAAACTGGTCCAAATGGCTCTGAGTGTTTAAGGTTGCAGATCCCTCCCTTAGACTTACACAGCTAGTTCTTGACTTGCAACCACAATTGAGCCCAACAATTATGTTGCTCAGTGATGCATTTGTTACGTGAGTTTTACGACCTTTCCAATCCCATTTGCTAGCCCTGCCTAACAGTGGTGGTATCCTACCGGTTCGGCCCGGTTCAGCCGAAACGGTAGCTCCGAGGATCATTTGTGAGTGAACTGGTTCGCTCCAACAATCCGCTGCTGGGCCTGCATGCCTGCCCTAGCTCTGTCCTGATCTTTATTTCCTGGTTTTGAAGCTCAGCTGCTTCACGTGGCACAGCAAATGGCCACGTGTCAGCTGTTGAAGACATAGGGCGAGTGCAGGATTGCAAGAGAAGGTGAGTAGCAAGCCCTATGTGCGCGCGCAAAGCACGCCCACCAAGCCACATGCCCAGAACCAGTGGTGAAAAAAAAATGAATCCCACCACTGTGGCCTAGACCCATGATGGTGGAACTATGGCACTTGTGCCATAGGTGGCACGCAGAACCATTTGTATGGCACATGATCCCGAGTCAAATTTACCTGCACTGCGCATATGTGTGCCTCTCGGCCAATTTTCTGCACATTTGAGGCTGTTTTCACCCTCCTGGAGGCTTGAGGGAAGCCTCTGCGGCCTTTGGAGGCTGAAAAACGGGCCGTCTTGAAATACCGGAAGTGCCGAAACAGGCCCGTTTTTTGGCCTCCAAAGGCTGCAGAGGATTCCCTTGAGTCTCTGTGAGGGCAAAAATGGCCTTAAACGGGCCAAAAATCAGCTGGGAGGCGCACGTATGTGCAGTGCAGGTAAGAGGGTGGGGCGGGGGTATTGCACGCACATGCATGGGGGGACAGGGTGCATTGCATTGTGGGTGCCGGCGCACACGCACTTTCAGCACACCACAACAAAAAGCTTCGCCATCACTGGCCTAGACTGTCTCCTGCCTACTCCCCCACTTTCCATGCCTCTCGGCCGCCTCTGACTTGATCTTTCTCTTTGCAGCTGATGGACGTCAGTCTGGATCTCTGGAAGGCCTACAGTAAAGTGGATCCCAATTCTTTGGAGAGTTTACTTGATGAGGTAAAGTGTCCAGAGTCTTTTTCCTGTGGGTCATTTTAAAAAACAAACAAACATGGATCAGCCGAGTGGTTCCGTGGACAGACAAGGAGGAAAATCTGTAGAGAGATGGTTCCTCATTCCAAAATGGCTTCCAAGATGGACTCTGTTCTGGAAGCACAGAGAGCAGGTCACTCGTATGTTTGTGTCCAGATGCATTTGAGAATGTCTGGGGCATGTTCGTGGCTTGTTGGAGTGGTGCAGTGATGGCCTAGAGGTGAAGCTCTTGCCTCACAATCAGGAGGCTATGAGAGTTCGATCCTGGGTAGAGGCAGATATTTCTCTGGGCACACTGACAATATATCTGCTGAACAAAACTCCGAACTAGCAACAGGAAAGGGATCCGGCCATTAAAACACTCTGCTAGCTCCATTCAGTTGCCCAGACTCCCCCCCCCCAAGGGATTATGGGGTCATTAAACGAAGAAGGTGATGTTTGTGGCTTATTCTGCCAAGGGGGAAGGACAGTGATCAGGTGCTCAGGCAGTTGGTTCTTTTGGATCCAGTGAACATTCCAGCAAATAAAGGGATTTTAAGCTTTACTGTTAGCTCCAGCAAACGAATGTAAAAGTGTAACATTCAAACAAGCCAATTTAACAGCGTAACACAAAAAGCAAAATGACAGTCCTTGACTTAGAACCCATTCATTTAGTGACCCTTCGAAGTTACAACGGCACTGAAAAAAAAGTGACTTATGACTGTTTTTCACTCTTAACGACTGTTGCAGCATCCCCAGGGTTACATGATCAAAATTCAGGTGTTTGGCCACCGGCTCATATTTATGACCATTGCTTTGTTGCAGAGTCATGCAATCCCCTCTGATTAGCAAAGCCAACGGGGAAGCAAGATTCATTTAATCACCTTGTTAACTCACTTAACAAGTGTGGCAAGAAAGGTCACAAAATGGGGCAAAGTTCACTTAACTGTCTTGCTTTGAAGTGGAAAATTTGGCTCACATTTGGTAAGTGAAAGGCTACCCATATTAAGTGGGTGGTGTTTTTTTTTTTCCCAAATACGCTGCGCACCTTTTCAAGTTCAGTGTGTGAGCGGTGCTCAGATCTCCATTCCCTGCCATGTTGTGGCTTCTTTCCATTTTGGTTTTTGGGTTTGCTGTGGGCTCCCAGGTGCATTTGTTGGGATTCCAAGAAGCTTTTCGTTCTAGCTTTTAATATGGTGGAGGGTTTTCTTTGAGAAAATGGGAAGAGTCGAAAACTGGGCCTCTGCTGACATCTAGTAGCCGTTGCCTGAATTATTCAGGCAACTTTTTTCTTTCAGCCAGTTGTATAATTTTAAAAATAGATACTTTTGTTGATATTTCTGCTCTGAAGCATCCTTCAGAGCAAGTTTTGGGTCTGTTAGCAGAACCTCTCCAAAAAGAGGCATATTAAGTGATCGATTGGATAGGCAAGATTGTGGACCTGTCTTAGGGGCACGTATCTTTTTCTCAAACCAAAACAAATCAGTTCTTCCTCAACTGAAATCAAATCAGAGCGGTTGCTTTTAGCTGGGCAGGGCAAGGTTGGTGAAATGCTGCCCAATCTTTCCCCATTCCTGTACAAGACCTTGGTCAAGCCCAAGCCTTCAAGTATCAAGGAGGAGTGATCAGGTTAGAAACTAGGAGATGGTGAGTTCTGGTGTGCTTTAGACATGAAAAATGGCTAGCTGACTTTGAGCCAATCGCTAGGAGATTGGCCCACTTCAGATATGAAACCCGGTTGGGTGACTCTGAGCCAGTCCCTCTCCCTCGCAGGGTTGTTCTTGTGGGAAAAATAGGAGGAGGAAGGAGTATGGCAAGTGTTTCCTGCCTTGAATTAGGTCTAAAAATAATAAAGCTGGGATATAAATAAATTATATGAAATTGTCATGCTCTTTTTTTTCCCCCCTCTCTCTCTCTCTTGATGTCTTACTCCTCCTGCACTGCTTAGTGGAATCTGTTACCAGCAGCTGCTACTGTCAAAAGGATAGGCTGATGCAATTTATTTAAATGTTTTACTCACCGTTGTTGTATTTAACCCCAAGTTGCTTGACTTGAGAGTCTGATAAGAAGCAGGTTGTTATAGTTGTTTTTTAAAAAATCCCAAAATCCCTTTTGGTGCAAAACGTTTGGAGCAGGTTATCCTTGCTCTTTCCACCTCCATAATTTGCCTTCCATTGAGAAACTGTATATACTGCAGGAGTCAAAAAGAGGTCTGTGAAATTATGTACATCACATCCTGGACATAAACTGTTTCAACTCCTACTCTTAAAACGACACTACAGAGCCCTGCACACCAGAACAATGAGGCACAAGGGGAGTTTTTCCCCAAATCACCGCTAAAAAACTAATTCTCACAACACTGTCCAATTATTTACAAAGTCTTCACTACTATTATTATTAATCTTCTCATCACTCCTTATCACCCATTCCCTCCCACTTGTGTCTGTATGACTGCAACCTTGTTGCTTGTATCCAAACAATTTATATTGACTGTTTCCTAGTATGATTTGATTGCTTATTTGTACCCTATGTCTATCATTAAGTGTTGTACCTGATGATTCTTGACTCTTGATGAATGTATCTTTTCTTTTATGTACGCTGAGAGCATTTGCATCAAGACAAATTCCTTGTATGTGGCTCGTGGAATTAAAGCCTGTTTGTTTCTCTTCTAGGATTTGATGACTTTTGAACATCAGTGGGCAAACTTCTTTGCCAATTTTGACACTGAAATTCCTTTCATGCTGGAACTCTCAGAATCCCAAACAGGAGAGGTAATGGGCCAAATTTCAGAGGGATAGAAAAACTTCAATTTACATATCTGGTTCTAGATAGTCCTTGACTTGCCAGCATTCATTTAGTGATCGTTCAAACTTCACAACGGCACTGTAAAAAAAAAAGTGACTGTTTTCCACACTTACGACCGTTGAAGCATCCCTAGTCAAATGGGGAAGCCAGATTCACTTAACAACCCCATTACTAACTTGACAACTGCAAAAACTCATTTAATAACTGCCGAAAAGGTCATAAAATGGGGGGAAAACTCCTTTAACAACTGCCTCATTTAATAATGGAAATTTGGGGGGGGTTCAATAGAAGCCGTAAGTCGAAGACTACTGATGCTTTCTTGCCGCACAGCTCCTCCTTTTACAAAGTGAAGCTTGTTGTGCGTTTCGAGTCCTTGAGATGAGACTTTTCGGGCTCCTTCCCTGCCAAGAGAGTAAACATCCTTTCTCTTCAAGAACAAAAAAGGCATCAATCTGGCTGGCTGAAGGCGATTTGGATGGCACCCAAGGGAAGCAGGCAGGTGCAGGGCTGGAGGCACAGGGAATTCCAGCTTTTTGACAACAGTATGGATAGCAATAGCACTCAGGCTTATATGCCGCTTCATGGTGCTTTTAGAGCCCTCTCTAAGTGGTTTATACAGTCAGCCTCTTGCCCCAACAATCCTCATTTTATCCCCCTTGGAAGGATGGAAGGCTGAGTTAACTTTGTGACGGTCAGGATCGAACTCCTGGCAGTGAGCAGAATCAGCCTGCAATATTGCATTCTAACCACTGCACCACCAGGAAGGAGAGAGAAAGGGAATTAAGAGAGGAAGGGAGGGAAGGAAGGAAAGAAGGAAGGAAGGAAGGAAGGAAGGAAGGAAGGAAGGAAGGAAGGAAGGAAGGAAGGAAGGAAGGAAAGAAAAAAAACCAACAGCCCTTGGACAACAACCCTATACTGCTTCCCAGTGCTTCCCAGCCCTCTCTAAGCAGTTTGCAGAGTCAGCCCCCCCAACAATCTGGGTCCTCATTTTACCAACCTTAGAAGGATGGAAGGCTGAGTCAAACCTTGAGCCAGGATCGAACTCCTGGCAGTGGGCAGAATTAGCCTTCAGTGCTGCATTCTAAGTACTGTGCCACTGTGGCAATCAAATCGATTAGAAGAATAGAATAGAATAGAATAGAATAGAATAGAATAAGCTTATATATGCTTTCCAGCCCTCTCTGAGCGGTTTACAGAGTCAGCCTCTTGCCCCCAACAATCTGGGTCTTCATTTTACCCACCTCAGAAGCAGGGGTGAGATTCAACCGGTGTTACTACTGGTTTGGTGACTATGTTTTGCTGTTTGCTGCAAGGAGGCAAATTGCTGGGAGGCAGATATTTTTTTCCCTTGTCTTCCTCCCCAAAAGCAAGGTACGTCTTATGACAAATACGGTATTTAACCTCCCTGTTTATTTTCATGATAATCAATGTTTTCTCCCCCCCCTCTGCAGCCATTCCGAAGTTATTTCAGCCACGGGTTGATTTCAAGCCATATAACAGATAACAGGTAATTTTTTCTTTCCATAACTTCCTTGCCACCCGAGGTCAATATCAACACACAAATATAATTTCTAGTTTTGTCCTCTAACAATAGTAATAATAATAATAAAAAGAGCTATAACCTCAGAGGTGAAGTTTGCACCTTGAGCCTTCGAAAACCTTTCTCTTCTTCTTCTTCCATCAAATAGCCAAAGGAAAATGTAAGATTTATGGCAATCTTTCCAAAGCCTGATCGTGTATACTCAATGATAAATTCTGCCTTGCTAGCCGACAGAGTTTCAGAATTGCAATCCAGATATAAGCTTGGAAATGGATGGTTATTATTTTGTCTGATTGCAGCTTTCAGGGGGTCTCTGGCAAAGAAAAAAGGGGGGTCTTTGTGTCACTTAGCAGCCGATCCTTTTTATGGGAAGGCTTGGAGGGAATTAAACCTGAGGTGAATTTTTCTGTACTTAAATCAGAATTTCTGTTCCTTGAGAAAAACTGCTGAATGTGGGTGCTCTATGTTAAAAATGTGCTTCTTGCCACTCCAAATAATTACCTCACAACGTGGGTAGTCCTCGACTTACAACAGTTTGTTTAGTGACCAAAGTTACAACCTCAGTGGGGAAAAAAAGGGACTTAAACCGTTTCTCACACAACCGTTGCGGCATCTCCCAATGGTCATGTGATCAAAATTCAGGTGCTTGGCAAACTGCCTCATACTTATGACTGTTGCTATGTCCGGGATCACGTGATCCCCTTTTGTGACCTTCTGATAAGCAAAGTCAAATTGGGGGGTGTGTGAATCCAGATTCACTTAACAACCAGGCTGCTAACTTATCAACTGCAGTGATTCACTTAGCAACGGTGGCAAGGAAGTCATAAAATGGGGCAAAACTCACTTCCCGAATGTCTCACTGAACAATGGAAATTTTAAATGTCAGGGCTCCAAAAAATCCACCCCCCTTCAAATCATAAGTCTCAGAGAAAAGAAAATTGATTTATTAGAAATGGCCATGTTGGTGTTAGCTGGATACTAAAATACATCATTCATTTCCCCCTTGACCCTGGTTTTCCCCCCACCCCCTGGACATATATTCTCCAATGGGACACATCCATAGCCAAGAGTCATCAATCAGGCTCTCCAGTAATATTCTTGCGCTCTGACAACTTTGGGCTGCCAGGGTGATTATCTAGGCACTTAAGGAATGCACTGTTTTACCCCACTCCCTTTCTGCTGGCAGCTAAAAAGACCAAAGGTGTATCTTTTTAGTTGACATTAGCCTCAATTATGGCTATAAGTCAAGGACTTACCTGTATTGCGGCAGGCAAAGTTTGGTCTTGCTGATCATTAAAGCAGCCACGTCTCTTGAGATCATTAAAGCCACTGCATCATTTTCAAGGCTTGCAGATGCTATCCATGGGTGTATATAGACCATATTTCCCCAAGAGGTCACCTTTTCTGAATAGCAATTTTTTTTAAATTAAAGGCCCCACATTTTCTTGGCTTGGTGCTTATTTCAACAGAAGCAGAGAGGGGAACAGAGCGGCAGAGAAGCACTTAAATTCTCCCATCGCCTCCCTCTGTGCTTCTGTTGAAATAAGCAGCAACCAGTGGTGGGATTCAAAAAAATTTATTACTGGTTCTGTGGGGGTGGCTAGGTGGGCATGGCCAAGTGGGCATGGCCATATGACTGGGTGACCGTGGCTTTTTTTGCAACAACCTCCCCCCATTTTTTGGATCTCCTGGGCATCAGGGAAGCCTCCTGGGTGAAGCAATAAGACAGTGAGGGGAATATTGGCACAGCTGATTGTCAGAACAGCTGATCATCCTCTCCTTCCTTCCTCCTCTCCTTCCTTCCTTCCTTCCTTCCTTCCTTCCTTCCTCCTGGGTGAAGCAGTAAGACGGCGAGGGGGATCCCGGCACAGCTGATCATTGGAACAACTGATCATCCTCTCCTTCCTTCCTCCTGGGCAAAGCAATAAGACAGTGAGGGGAATCCCGGCACAGCGGATCATCAGAAGAGCTGATCATCCTCTCTTTCCTTCTTCCTTCCTTCCTTCCTTCCTTCCTTCCTTCCTTCCTTCCTTCCTTCCTTCCTTCCTTCCTTCCTTCCTCCTGGGTGAAGCAGTAAGACGGCGAGGGGGATCCCGGCACAGCTGATCATTGGAACAACTGATCATCCTCTCCTTCCTTCCTCCTGGGCAAAGCAATAAGACAGTGAGGGGAATCCCGGCACAGCGGATCATCAGAAGAGCTGATCATCCTCTCTTTCCTTCTTCCTTCCTTCCTTCCTTCCTTCCTTCCTTCCTTCCTTCCTTCCTTCCTTCCTTCCTTCCTTTCTTCCTCCTGGGCAAAGCAATAAGACTGTGAGGGGAATCCCAGCACAGCTGATCGTCAGAAGAGCTGATCATCCTCTCCTTCCTTCCTTCCTTCCTTCCTCCTGGGCAAAGCAATGACAGTGATGGGAATCCTAGCACAGGTGATCGTAAGAACAGCTGATTGTTGGGAGGGGAAAAATACTTTAAGGAGTGACTGGGCGGGGGAGAACTCAATCAGTGATATTAGGCATGCCTGCAATGTTGCACATGTGAGATAAGGACTGACTGGGCAGGGAGGAAAGGGGAGACCAGGTCAGGGCCGTGGCCAACCAGAAGTTACTACAGGTAACTACCTACACCAAATCCTTGCTACCTGTTCACATGAACTGGTGCAAACCAGCTGAATACCACAACTGCAGCAAACCAAGAAAATGTGGGACTTTTAATTAAAAAAATTGCCACTTGGAAAAAGGTGTTATATCCAGCTCCTCCCAATTTCTCCTTATATCAAAACCGTCATCAAAAACCCCCAACAAAGAAGGTTATTTCTGCACCAACTCAGGAAGCTCAAAGTGCCCAAAAGGAGCTGCTGATCCACTTCTACAGAGGGATGATGGAGTCTGTCATCTGCACCTCTATCACTGTCTGGTTTGGTTCTGCAACCCAACAGGACAGACACAGACTCCAGAGAGTAGTTAGGACAGCAGGAAGAACAATTATTACCAACCTGCCGTCCATGGAGGACCTGTATATCCTGCGTGAGTCCAAAAGAGGCTATGAAAATATCTACAGACCCCTCACATCCTGGACATAAACCATTTGAACTCCTCCCCTCAAAATGACGCTAGAGAGCACTGCACACCAGAACAACTAGACACAAAGACAATTTTTTCCTCCATGCTATCGCTCTGCTACACAAATAATTCCCTCAACGCTGTCCAACTATTTACAAAGTCTGCACTACTATTACTATTAATCTTTTTATCACTCCTTGTCACCCATCCCCTCCCATTTGTGATTGTATGACTGTAACTTTGTCGCTTGTATTCTTACGATTTATATGGACTGTTTCCTCGTAGGATTTGATTGCTTATTGTACCCTACAACTATTATTAAGTGTTGTACCTTGTGATTCTTGACTCTTGATGAATGTATCTTTTATTTTATGGACACTGAGAGCATTTGCACCAAAGACAAATACCTTGTTGTGTCCAATCATACTTGGCCAATAAAGAATTCTATTCTATTCTATTCTATTCTATTCTATTCTTTCCTTATTTTATTCTATTCTTTCCTTATTCTGTTCCATTCTATTCTGTTCCATTCTATTCTGTTCTGTTCTATTCTATTCTATTCTTTCTCTATTCTATTCTATTCTTCATAATCCTATCCTGTCCTGTCCTGTCCTATCCTATCCTATCTACATTCTATTCTGTTCTGTTCTATTCTATTCTATTCTATTGCAATGTTGCTCTTTCAAATCGCTTTTTCTTTACCTGTTTTGAACATGACCCGTTTCTTAGTGTTTTGACTTCCGATAGAAGGAAAGTGTGTCATTTGCTCTTTTGTTGTGTGATCAGCCCCAGCAGGCAACCGTTTGCACTCTTTGGCACCCACTCATCCAGAGAAAATCTGAATTCAGGCAATTTCAGCTTCCCCTCGGAAGGGCACCTGCTTCGCAACACGGGCCTGGCTGGCAGCATCGCCAAGCACATGGTAAGCCTCCTGCCTGGAATTTTCAGAAGCTGCCGGTAGAGCACTATGGTCAAGGCATTGTGCCTTTTGTGGCCTGGGGGATTCTGGGCGTTGAAGTTCACTCACTTCCAAGCTGCCAAGTCATTGGCAATGACTGGAGTCATTGTGGTGTGGAGAAAACAGGAGCAGGAAAATGTGTTAGATCTGTTTGCTGCCTTGTGTTCTTTGTAAAATAATAAATATGGAAGATTAGGTAGGTAGGTAGGTAGGTAGATTGATTGATTGATAGACAGACAGACAGACAGACAGACAGATAGGAGATAAGAGATAAGATAGATCAGATGATAGATAAAATAAGATTATAGATTAAATAGATGATAGATAAATAGATAAGATAGATTAGTTAGCTGATAGATAAGATTAGATGGATGATAGATAAATAGATAGTTGATATCGATGATTGATAGATAATAGATTAGATGGATGATAGACAAATAGATGATAAATACTGTAGATAGATAGATGATAGATAGAATAAGATAAGTGATGTAGATGATAGATTAGATAGATAGATAGATAGATAGATAGATAGATAGATAGATAGATAGATAGATAGATAGATAAATAAATAGATAAAATAAGAGATGATATAGATTAAATAGACGATAGATTAGAGGGATGATGGAGAGAGAATGAGATAGGTAGATAGAAAAGAGATAATAGATAAGATAGATAATAGATGGATGATAGATTAGATGATAGATAAAGTAAGATAGATGATAGATGGATGATAGATAATTAGATTAGCTAGATGATAGATAAGATTAGATGGATGATAGATAAATAGTTGATATAGATGATTGATAGATGATAGATTAGATGAATGATAGATAAATACATGATAGATAGATACTGTAGATAAATATGATAGATAAGATGATATAGATTAGATAGATGATAGATTAAAGGGATGATGGAGAGAGAGATAGGATGATAGCTAAAATGGATAAAATAGATTAGCTAGATGATAGATAAAATTAGATGGATGATGGATGGATGGATGGATTGATAGATGGATTGATGTGAAGGCCCTAAATGACCAGTCCATTCTGTGTTTCTCAACTATAGGTGGTGCAATGTGTCTCTCCCAAGGGGCCCCTGGCTTGTTCCAGGACCTACTTCTTCGGTGCCACTCACACTCCTTACCTTGGTAAGTCCAGCCACTAAACCAAGATTTCTCACCTGCCTGATTCCTGAGCATCGCCATACTAGGCAGTCCTTAAAAATGCTCACCTTGTCACCACGGCGCTATTGGGCCAAATGCAAACCAGGAAAGATGACAGCAGTTCCCTCTTGATTTTTTTTGACCCCACTTCTTCCCAGATGCCTCTAGAAGCAGCTAATAAACCTCTCCTTGTAGTGCTATATATCCTCAGTACAAAATGCTAAAAGGTCGTCCTTGACTTACAGCCTCAATTGAGCCCAATGCTGATGTTGCGAAGTGAGACATTTGTTACGTGAGCTTTGTCCCATTTTACGACCTTTCTTGCCACTGCCGCTAAGTGCATCCCTGCCATTGTTCAGTTACTAACACAGTCGTTAAGTGAATCTGGCTCTCCCATTGGCTTGGCTTGTCAGAAGGTCGCAGAAAGGGATCACATGACCCCTGGGACACTGCAGCCGTCATAACTGTGAGTCAGTTGTTAAGCATCCGAATGTAAACCACTTGACCCTGGGATGCTGCCACAGTCGTAAGTGTGCAAAGTATCCGTAAGTCATTTTTTCCAGTGCTGCTGTAATTTTGAATGGTCGCTAAGTGAAGTAAGTCAAAGACTAACCCTATATCCTAAGTTCAAAATGCTAAAAGTGCATCCGAAAAATTTCAGTGCATTTCAACGATTATATCTAAAACTAGCTGGATCCCCATGCTTCACTACGAAACTATTCTGATCGGGCTTAGTTTTCGCAGAGGAAAATAAGGGGGGAGGAAATTCTGCCTCTGCCTACCAGCATCCATGGGTATTCATCTGGATAGCATCCTGTCAGTGTGTAAGAGAGTTGAGGGCTGTTTGGAAACTGAAAGAATATTTGCTGTGTGAGCAAGAAGGAGACAGCAAGGAGCCTGGGCGTGGCTTAGCTCAACTGTTCTGTACTAAAGCTGCTTGGTGCTCTGAAACTAAAACTGAAACTCCTCTGCTTGTATTTTGCATTTGGAAGAGATTTCTTTCCAGGTGGGGAGGGGGAGTAGGACTCCTTAGCATCAGAGCATGTTAATAATAAGAATATAGGAAATACTCGAAATACTCTGATGGAAAAATCCTTTCGTAGTGAGCCCCTAGAAGCCAAGAGGAACATAGATGCCAAATTTCAGGTTTGTGGCCTTTATGGTTCTGGAGATTTTGTGATGATGCGCGAGAGGTATTTTGCTTTTATGTATAGAGATAATAATGCAAAATAACAATTGAAGGGTAGAGGATTTGTTTTGCCACAGCAGAGAGAAGTAACTGTGTTTCTTTATTTGTGTAAAAAGGGAATGGTGATGGACTGGAAAAGAAAACGGAAGAAGTGTAAGTTTTTAAAACTATCTCTTGTGATCCCCTCTAAGCATCTCTTGGCTGAGCAGAATAACCTGTAATGCATGCCAGTTGTGGTTGTGCACTGTACACAATTGCAGTTTGAATGCTTTTTTCATTTCTCACTCAAGAGACTTTGATTTACATCTAAAATCAGGGTTCTTCCAACATAGCTTGTTGATTTGTGTCAACTTCTTCAACTTTTTTTTTTTTTTACTAATGGCACCTGGTTACCAAGATTTAGTTTGTGTCCAGGATCTTTTTTTTTAAATATAGCTTTGATTGAAGAATTTTTAACAAGATAAAAGAATTACAAATGTTTGAAAAGAAATGAAGAACATAAAGAACAGTGAGTAAGAAAGAAGATTGAAATTGGAACAAGGGGGAAGGGGAAGGAAAGAAAGGAAATAGGGAAGGGGAAAGGGAAAGAAAGAAGAAAGGAAAAGAAAGGGAAGGGAAAGGAAGGAAAGGAAGGAAGGGAAAGGAAAGGGCAGGGAAAAGGAAGGGGGGGGGAAAGAAAGGAAATAGGGAAGGGGAAAGGGAAAGAAAGGAGAAAGGAAAAGAAAGGGAAGGGGGAAGGGAAGGATAGGGAAAGGAAGGGTAAAGAAAGGAAATAGGGAAGGGAAGAAAAGGGGGAAGGGAAAGAAAGGAGAAAGGGAAGGGGGAAGGGAAGGATAGGGAAAGGAAAGGAAAAGAAAGGAAACAGGGAAGGGAAGAAAAGGAGGAAGGGAAAGAAAAGCTTCCAGACTTTGTGACGGCAGTTATAATTCTACTTATATTGTAACTTTATTTTGCCTCTCTAAAGCTACCTCAATTTCCTTCTTTCTGCAAACTTTGCCTTTCTAATCTTGAAATCCATCAATGACACCGATTATTTGTCCTTCCTTCAAGGGTCTTTTCTTTAAAAAAAAACAACGATCGCTGGGTGACTCTGTTCTGGAAAGGAATTTTGGGTTGTGTGGAGTTAAAAATCTTAATTAATCTTCATGATTCATCTTGCTTTTCTTTTCTTTTCTTTTCTTTTTAAGTAAACTCTTATCTCAGATCTATTTTGCTGTGGTGGAGGCCGTCCTGGCTGGCATAGACACCTTCTCAAAAACGTCGCAAGTTACAAAGGTAGGTGCTTCCCTTCTCACGACGGGGCCCTTGCTGCTAGCATGCAATGCAAGGGGTCCTCAACTTACAGCCATTTGCTTTAGTGACCCTTTGAAGTTACAACGGCCCTGAAAAAAGTGACTAAGTTGGGACTGTTTTTCACACACAACAACCATTTCACCATTTCCATGGTCACGGGATTCAAAATTCAGGTGCGTGGCAGTTGGCTCGCAGTTATGACCATTGCACTGTCACCTTTTGTTGACCTTCTGGCAAGCATAGATTCACTTAACAACTGCACCATTCACTTAGTGACAGCCCTAATTCACTTGAACAGTCGTGGCTAAAAAAGATGGGAAAATCAGGCCTGATTCACTTAACGACCGTTTCTCGCTTCATGAAAGAAAGTCTGGTCCCAAATGCTGTAAACCAAGGACTAATTGAATTACACAATCTCCTCCATCTCCCCCCCCCCCCCNNCCCCCCCCCCCCCCCCCAGTCTGGAGTGCTTGGGTATAAGAAATTATAATTACTTCTAGAGCTAACTTGATTATTCCTCATTCGGCCTTACATTATGTGGCTAACCATGGCCACACATTGGCCTATTCTCTCTTCAGCAGGTCCAGGCAGGGGTGGATTCAAAAATCCCAGCAAGCGGTTGACTGCCCGGTTGCTGGGTGGGCGTGGCCTACCCTACCGGAATTTCTGGATCGGCCGTTTTTTGCCTTCCCCAGAGTCCGGAGGCTTCCCTCGGGCCTCTGGGAGGACGAACAGGGACTCCCCTGGGCTCTGGAGCAGCGGTGGGATTCAAAAAATTTTTACTACCGGTTCTGTGGGGATGGTTTGTTGGGTGTGGCTTGGTGGGCTTGGCAAGGGAAGGTTACTGCAAAATCTCCCTTCCCTTCCCTCCCCACTGACCTGCTTTCCAGCTCCCTTCTCCTGGGCAGGGCAACCAAAGAAGACCCAGCCGATCAGCTGGGACTCGATGGGAGGCAGAGAAGAGATGGGGTTGGCGGGACCAGTCGGAGGTGGGATTGGCCGGTTCTGTGAACCACTCCAAATTTCTGCTACTGGAGAACCAGTTCTGGAGCACTGGTCTGAACCAGCTGAATACCACCTCTGGGGGAGAAGGAGAAGGAAGGAAGGAAGGAAGGAAGGAAGGAAGGAAGGAAGGAAGGAAGGAAGGAAGGAAGGAAGGAAGGAAGGAAGGAAAGGAGGGGGCAATAATATTATTTTACAGGTTTCCTTGAACAAGTTATCAGTCTCTTCTCTTGTTTTTGAAAATGNGCCGATCAGCTGGGACTCAATGGGAGGCAGAGAAGAGATGGGGTTGGCGGGACCAGTCAGAGGTGGGATTGGCCGGTACTCCAGAACGGGTCCGAACTGGCTGAATACCACCTCTGCTCTGGAGGCCCCCCAGAAGCTGGAAACAGGCCCTTTTCCGGACTTCTGGAACTTCCCAGAGAGCCGTTTTTCACCTTCCCCAGAGCCTCCGCGCAGACCCTGCCCTTACCTGCGTGCAGAACGGGCCACGAGGAGACTCCTGGGAGGGGCAGGGTGGGGTGGGGTACATTTTATGAGTTGACCAGCCGGTCCGTTCAACTACCAGTTCGGGCGAACCCGATGTAAATTTAACATCCTGTTCGCCTGAACCGTGCCAAACTGACTGAATCCCACCCCTGTGTACAGGTAGTCCTGGACTTACGACCCCAGTTGAGCCCCAGATTTCCACTGCTAGGCAAGGACAGTCGTTCAGTGAATCTTTTGCCCCGTTTTGTGACCTTTCTCGCCACAGTGAAGTAAATCCTTGCAGTTCTTAAATCAGTCATGCGGTCGTGAGGAAAGATCAGGCTTCCCCAAAGGGAATCACATGACCCCAGGACACTGCGACCGTCACAAATGTGAGTCGGTTGCTAAACGGCTGAATTTTGCTCATCTGAATGTGGGGATTCAGTCTTTAACGGTCTTAACGGTGGGAAAAATGGCCATACGTCCCTTTTGCCCAGTGCCATTGTAGCTTTGAACAGTTGCTAAATGAAGGTAAGTCAAGGACTATCATTATTTATTCTTTATTATTTTCAAAGAATATATCGTATTTGATTTTTTTTCTCCCTCATCTTTTCTGTTGACAGGCAAAAGAAGTAGCAGAGAAAGTGTTTTTCAATAGGCTTGAGGCCTTTCAACTGTCATGCTTTAAAACTCCACTACGGTACGTCTCTCTCTCTCTCTCTCTGTCTCTTTCTCTCTTTCTCTTTCTCTCTTTCTCTGTCTCTCTCTGTCTCTCTCTCTCTTTCTCTCTCTTTCTCTCTCTGTTTCTCTTTGTCTCTCTCTCTCTCTGTCTCTCTCTGTCTCTCTTTCTCTCTCTCTGTCTCCCTCTTTCTCTCTCTTTCTCTCTTTCTCTGTCTCTCTCTCTGTTTCTCTCTGTGTGTCTCTCTTTCTCTCTCTGTCTCTCTCTCTCTCTCTTTCTCTCTCTGTTTCTCTCTGTGTCTCTCTCTCTTTCTCTGTGTCTCTCTCTCTTTCTCTGTGTCTCTCTGTCTCTGTCTGTCTCCCTCTCTCTCTGTCTCTCTTTCTCTCTTTCTCTGTCTCTCTCTGTCTCTCTCTCTTTCTCTCTTTCTCTCTCTGTGTTAAGCCTGGGTTCCCCAACCAGGGTTAGGGAGACAAGCAAAACAGAATGTGCAGCGTAAGTCAGATAGTTAGGCATATCAGAATAAAATGAGTGAGCTAAGCTTGTATGTTTATTTACATACAGTAAAAACAAATACCAGATAGGCTGTGTTATCACAAATATAGTTATTACATCTTAATAGCAACGTCAAATAATCAGTCCAGTAGTCTTGTGTCAATAGTCAGTCCATTCAGGGATATTCAGTTAGCGAAAGTCCATGTAGAATATCCTGGGTCAGTTTCACTTACAAATCAGTCCTTTGGGTTCTCTCTCCTGGCGACCAATGTAGTCTTCCAAGCAGTAATTAGGAATTTTCAAAACCAAGAGCCAGGAGATAGCGAGCACGCAGCAGGCTTCGCTTCTTTATAAGGGAGTTGTATAACCACCCCCTAATCACTTTCCCACAGTTAAAGTTATAGTCACTTTAAACATACATAACAGGAATTCTTATTTATATTTCACCTACAACCAGTTAGGGTAAAAAGAACGAATGTTATCCCTAACATTCTCCCTCTTTTAGGGTTAAATAATAATCCTTTACATTTTCAATTCATATTTTGTACAACTCTCAGTAAACATTTCATACTCCTTGTGCTTTTGTAAATTGGTCTGCAATGTTTTCTCCGTCATGCAAGTAATTCCAATTTTAATTAGTCCATTTGACTGATATCTCTTACATTTAGGTATCTTAGATCAGTAGTTTTGATCTAGTTTTTATAGCTCTCTAAGAGCTAACTTTATATGCTGCTTGATTATCTTCATACACTGTAATGCATCTTAACGGCTATTCCATGTCTACCATAATTGTTTGTACATAATCAGATCAGTTACTATAATAACGGATAGACATGAAAATGTCCCGCTTCCCATCGTGGATAAGCTAAAGCTGTTTGTCTGATTGACCCCCCCTATTAGTGTCTTAACCGAATAATATATGCCATTCAGAAGTTGATTTCCTAGTGTTTATATCAGTTTGCAAACTTGCATCTGCATATGGCACTAAGACTCAAATCGACCCTTTGGGTTCTATATACAATGCCACTGGTTATTGTACCTTAAGATAGTCTTACAATCCTCTTTAATGCTTGCCAAATGACATTGATTGGATCTGATTAATACGTGACATCTGATTTACACTATAAGCTATATCTGGGGCCTTGACCAATTGCTTAAATGATAAGCTACCACATTAAAGCTTGATTATATCGGCCCTTATCAAATTTGGGACTTGATCCTTAGATTGGCAAAACTTCTGACTCATTGGAGTCCCTTGTGCCGGTTATCAAAGTTCCATCTTATACGTTTTAATTAGTTGGCAAATTTTATCTTCCAATGATGATATCTTAAAAAACCCATGTTTTGTTTGGTAAATAGTCAAATCCTAGATATTTTTTAATTTCACCCAAATGTTTTTTACCTTTACCATTCTTGCTAATAATGAATAATAATCTATCAGCTTCATATTAGTTTTTGGGTAATACAAGCAATATCATCTGTACAATAATAACAAGTGACACCGTTCATTATGTCTTTTTAAATACACATGGATCTGCCAAACCAGATTTAAAAACCTATATTGTTTAACTCTTCACAATATATTGGTTCCACTCAAACCCTATTGTTTCAGTCCGTTAAAACTCTTTTTTGAGTTTCCAACAATCTTATTATTTTACGTTAAGTTTTCTTTACACCAAATTGGTTTTCCTTAAATAATATAGTGTGCTGCAAATGGTGCATGTAGATAAGCAGTTTCTACATCTAAATGGTTTATTACATAATTTTCTTAGCTGCCCACGACTAATGCTGCTCCTTAAAGAATGTTGCTTTAAGGCTTGGTGGCAAAAACTTTCATCGTAATCAGATGTATTGTTGATTATAACCCTTGAGCTACTAACTAGCTTTATGGGTAACATCCCATCATTTTCCAGTTTTTATTTTAAATACCATTTGCACCCATATGGATTTTTTTGTCCTGGAGGTAATTTGGCTATCTTCATGAAGACTTCATTACCTTTAATGAAATTAGTTCTTTTTGCATTGCCTTTTGCCAATTCTCTCCTGAATCCTTTGCAGGATAAGATCTTAATTCATCTACACTAATTAAGGAACTTTATTTACTTGGGCAAAGCTATATGCTTGCTTGATACCTATCAGGTGGTCTAGTACACGTGTAGTACGTCTAGGTATTATAGGACTTTTCAAGGTGGACTTTCATCTATTAATGGTTTCTCCTTTGTAAGCCTCTTCTTGATCAAAGTATTTCCTTTGTTCTGGTCCTATTTGCCTCATCTTGGACTGTCTGTCTTAATTGGACTTTTTTTCTTATAACAAATTTGATCTTGGGCCTTTTGTAGGGTTCATTTATACTTTCAAATTTAACATCTTGTTCCAGTCTATTCATCCTACATGTTCTAGGAATTTTGCCAGCTAGCACTGGTGTAAACTCTATGATGTACCTGGTTCCCAAGAACATGTAAGATCTTGATTAGATGTATATCCTACAAAAATTAATCTTTTAGCTCTATGCTGTCCTTTTGTCCTAAGTTGTGTAGGGATTGCACCATGCTGTG
The DNA here is from genome assembly GCA_004320025.1 of Laticauda laticaudata. Lineage (NCBI taxonomy): Eukaryota > Metazoa > Chordata > Lepidosauria > Squamata > Elapidae > Laticauda > Laticauda laticaudata. The sequence goes on along the minus strand of BHFT01024219.1, from coordinate 78,796 downwards.
CTCAAATGTGTGCCATGTAATTAAAATCAGGTTTTGTCATGCCACAGTTGTGAATGGTACTTCACCTGTTTGTTGAAATTAAAACAACATTATTTAATATATGATTAACCACACATTATTGCTTCTCCCCATAAATTGTCAGGTATCCGTGAATCAGACATCATAGTTCGTGCCATTGATTGTAATGTTTGGCCTCTTCTCTCTATAAAAGGCATTAATGTTTTGGTTGGCCTATATGGTGCAGCCGTTTTATGTTGAATACCTAAACATTCTTAGTCTGTTCTGGAATTTATATTTGTAAATTCTGTACCATTATCTGTTATAGAGAGTTACTAATTTTCTTTTTAGTTTTTCTTTCTGCAAATTTCATCCGAATTAAGAGAGATTTTGATATGTTTCAGTTTTGCTCTTCATTAAATAGCAAAACCATATCTATGAACAGTGGTCCATTATACTAGTATGTAACGAGCTCCTCCTACACTTGGTTCTTTTCGGACCTATTAAATCAGCAAATACTACTTCTAAAGGCCTTTAGTAGTAAATCCATCAATCTATTAGCCGTAATAACCCTGCTCTTACTTTGATTACAGGCATTACATTGCAAATACTTATTAACAAGATTCGAACTTATCCCTTAGATAATTCAACAGTTTTCTCAGCATTTTTAAAATTTAAATGCCCTAAGCCTTCACATGTACCCAAGTGAATACATTCGTACGCATGAGGTTTCCTTATTTTCATAAATTGTGTTTAGCCACCTTTAAACATCAATCCCAATTTTTTTAACAATGAATAATTCACCCTCTTTAAAGATGCATGTAATTCTCTTAATTCTTCTTTTTCAATTTATGCAGTTATTCCTTAAATGTACTACATATCCTAGTTTTAACCAAAATTCCTAACTGAAATTAAATTAAAACTTAAGTTGTGGTAAAAT
>BHFT01024219.1:30359-72859 GCA_004320025.1 Laticauda laticaudata | reverse complement strand
TTTCTGCAAATAACATCTTTTCTCTGCATGATCTGGGCGTTTGGTGAACCTGATTCTCAACAGGCAAAAAGCCAACAGCAACTGAGGCTGGTGGAGTTTTTTGCTGGGCTGCCATTCCAGTATAAGATAATATTTTGTATTTTCTCTATGGAGATCCTGGTCACTGCAGGACACGGTATACAATCTGTTTCGGTTGCTTGTGCCGCTTTTCGGGGGGCAGTATTTTTGATCCTGGTGTCTCTCATTTGAAAGGAGCACCCTGCAAATACATCTGTTATGCTCAATAATGCATGAGGGAAGACAGCCCAGGAAAGAAAGACATGCACAATCAAGAGACAGAAGTTAGGAAGAATTGTGTTTGCACAACAATGGAAAAATGAAGAGATTCCCGCAGATGAAAGTGTTATAAAAAAGATATTAAAAGATATGCAGAGATGGATAGATTAACACTTCAAAGAAAAGGAAGAAACAATACTTTTTTAACGTGGTCAAAGTAACAGAAACAGAAATTAGAAACTAAAAAGGTTAAAAAGATAATTATACACTGAATTTTTGTTAGTATGGTTGAACTAATTGCACTATTACCATGTGATTATTATTGATATATAATCATGACTATTATGATTATTGTTGTTTTTCTATTCAAAATTAATTGTACCCAGACAACATGTTGCTCAGATAAATACTGAGTTTTTTTTATGTTTGTTAAGAAAAACATGTTAATAAAACATTTAAAAAAGCAATAGAAGTTACATCAGTTGGAAGCTTGTCTTTTGGGCTGAGAACCCACAACAGCCCTTTGAGGTAGTGCAGATCCAGAAAGCAACTGTCATGGTCTGTGGGAATGAGAATGACCTTGGGAGACAGAAGGGAGAGCTGCAAACCAGGCGACTGCCATGTGAAAGGGTTAGGTTTCTCAGCCCTTAGAAAGAAAAAGAGGCATGAAGAAGCATCAGAAAGCATCCTAGTTTTCTAGAAAGCAAAAGTAAAACACAGCTGGTTTGCTATAGCGGTGAAGGCACCAAACTTGAAAATGGGAGACGGTGAGTTCTAGTTCCACCTTAGGCGTGAAAACCAGCAAGGTGACTGGGCCAATCACCAGAAGATGGTGAGTTAGTCTAGTCCAGCTTTAGGCATCATAGACAGCTGGGTGACTTTGTGCCAATCACCAGGAGACGGTGAGTTCTAGTCCTGCCTTGGCATGAAAACTAGATAATTCAAGCCAATCACCAGGAGATGGAGAGTTCTAGTTCCCCCTTAGGCATGAAAGGCGGCTGGGTGACTTTGCGACAATCACCAGGAGACGGTGAGTTCTAGTCCCACTTTAGTCATGCAAGTTGATTGGGTGATTCAGGGCCGGTCTCTCCCTCTCAGCCCAACCCACCTCACAGGGTTGTTGTTGTGGGGAAAATGTGTGGAGGAAAATGTATTGGATACATTCACCGCCTTAAGTTATTTTTAAATATAGTAAGAATGATGATGGGATTAAAAATAAATAAATTAAAAATCAAGAAGGAGAGTAATCTTTTCAGACTTACCAGATTTTGTGACCATAGCCTCACAATAAAGGTGGAGTTAGTACTTAAGGTCGGTGCTTCTTGTCTGGCCGAACTGACAGCAAATCCACAGGAAGACCAGAATTAGACTTTACACCCAGTCCTCATCTTACAACCGTTCATTTAGTGATCATTGAAAGTTACAGCAGCACTGCAAAAGAGACTAAAGGACTTCCCCTTGCCCTTAGGACCATCGCAGCCTCCCACCATCACGTGATCAAAATTTGGGCACTTGGCAACTGGCATGTACTTACGACGGTTGCAAAGCCCCAGGCTGATTTGATTGCCATTTGGCAGGAGACTGTACTTAAGGAGCTCTTGCAGCTGTCAGGATTCCGGCAGTGACCTCCATTTAAATTATGAGTCTCAAGCCAAACTTCCAAAACTTTTAATGAATTTATTGGGAATTAACATGCTGGCACTGCCTGGGTGCAGCCGACTCTGAGACACATCATTCACTGTCACCTTGACCCTGGTTTTCCCCCCACCCTGGGTGTATCCTAATTCATATTCTCCCCTGGGAAACATCCCTAGCCCAGAGTCATCAATCATGTTCTCCAGTGAGAACTTTGCACGGCAGAAACTTCAGTCACCTAGTTACTATCTTTGAAAAACTATTTATGGAATGCACTTTAGATTTCCAAGCTGCCGCACTGCTCTTTCAAGCCCCTTTCCTCACCCTTTCTAGAGTTGACAACGCTAAAAAGACCATAGAAATATTTTATGAGTTGACAGCCACACTATAACTACTCACTGTCATGTCTTAGATAAACCCAAGACTAAGAATTTGTTCTCTGTCAGGAAATTTGAAAAAAAAACAAAAACCTACTTTCCAATGCTAAAAGCTGTATTTTCTTTATTTCTATCCAACTGATGCTATTGGAGTTGAAGGTTTGAGGCATGCCACGCCATCTGCCTGGCGCTCCAACGAAAGCATCCTAAAGTCTTATTTTTCCTCCCGACAGAATTATTCCAGTGGATAACAAGGACAGCCTGTACTTGGTTAAAACGGTGAGTATTTTTCTGCGTGCTGCAGAATTACTTACATTTGAGCGAGCCGAGGGCACAGTGGGAAAAGCCAGATTCCCTTGGCAGCCGTGTTACTAATTTAACCCCTGCGGCGATTCACTTAACAACAGTGGCAAGGAAGGTCATAGAATGGGGCAAAACTCACTGAACAACTACCTTGCTTAGCAAGGAAAATTTGGGGTTCAAATTGTCATTGTTAAATCAAAGGTTACCTCTGTATAAAATCAACAGAGATTTTCCTGTGTTTCTATATTTTCATTTTGGGGAAAGGTAGAGACATTTGTTATCAACAGCACTTAGATTTATATACTGCTTCATACTGCTTCACAGCCCTCTCTAAGCAGTTTACAGAATCAGCCTCTTTCCCCCCAACAATCTGGGTCCTCATTTAACCGACCTCGGAAGGACGGAAGGCTGAGTCAACCTGGAGAAGGTCAGGATCAAACTGCCAGCAGTGGGCAGAATTAGCCTGCAATATTACATTCTAACCACTGCACCAGCAGGAAAAAGAATGAGAAAGGGAATTATGAGAGGAAAGAGGGAGGAACAGAGGAGGAAGGGAAGGAAAGGAAGGAAGGAAGGAAGGAAGGAGGCAGCACTTAGACTACTATATTAGCACTTCATAGTACTTCACAGCCCTCTTTAAGCAGTTTATAGAGTCAGCCTCCTGGCTCGCCCCCAACAATCTCGGGTCTTTCATTTTACTGACTTCGGAGAAGACGGAAGACTGAGTCAACCTTAAAGCCAGTCAGGATCAAACTGCCTGGCAGTGGCGCAGACTTAGCCTGCAACACTGCATTCTAACTACTGCACCACCAAGAAGGAGAATGAGAAAGGAGGATGGAGATGGAATGGATGGAATGGATGGAATGGAATGGATGGATGGTATTGGATGGATGGGATGGGATGCGAAGGACAGGGAAGGAAGGAAGATAGCAACAGCACTTAGACTTATATACTGCTTCACAGTGCTTTCCAACCCTCTCTAAGTGGTTTGCAGAGCCAGCCTCTTGTCCTCAACAATCTGGGTCCTCATTTTACCCACCTCAGAAAGATGGAAGGCTGAATTAACTTTGAGCCAGTCAGGATCGAACTGCTGGCAGCGAACAGTCAGTACAATTAGCCTGCAGTACTGCATTCTAACCACTGCACCACCATGGCTCTTAATACATCTATTTTAATTCAACCTGACTTCTCACCCTCCACTAGTAGTTTTATTCATTTATTTGTTCAGTTTGTATAACTGCCCATCTCACATTGGTTGTTGCTCGCAACAATTAAAAACAGTACATAGCAAGATAAAGAAAATACAAAATAAAAGCCACAAACATATAGAATTGTACCAAAAGCTTGTAAGTAAGAACCATATTAAGAACACAAACATATTCAGCAATGGGGTAAAATCTTATTCAGAACAGCCATTGAGCAATATGCTTTGTGACGAGACCGGCAGCAAACTGATTGATTGATTGATTGATTGAATGAATGAATGAATGATTGAAGGAATGAATGAAGGAATGAAATGCATATTGCAGCTAGATACACAAATGTAATGAGAAAACCACATCTTCAAAGTAGAGCCAGTTTAGAGTTTTGGTTAAGGCATCAGACTACAAAATGGGAGGCAGCTAAGTTCTAGTCCCTGGGAAGGTTTGAATTAGAGCCCTCGCCTTTTAAAAAGAAGGCTGAATACATGTAATCCTTGACTTACAAAAGTTTGTTTAATGACTGTTCGAAGTTACAACGGCACTGAAAAAAAGTGACTTAGGACTGTTTTTCACCCATAGAATAGAATAGAATAGAATAGAATAGAATAGAATAGAATAGAATAGAATATAGAAATAGAATAGAATGCAGAATAGCATAGAATAGAATAGAATAGAATAGAATAGAATAGAATAGAATAGAATAGAATAGAATCCTTTATTGGCCAAGTGTGATTGGACACATGAGGAATTTGTCTTTGGTGCAAATGCTCTCAGTGGACATAAAAGAAAAGACATTCATCAAGAGTCAAGAATCATCAAGTACAACACTTAATGATAGTCATGGGAAACAATAAGCCATCAAATCATAATAGGAAACAGTCAATATAAATCATAAGGATTCAAGCAACAAAGTTACAGTCCTACAATCACAAGTGGGAGGGGATGGGTGATAAGGAGCGATGAGAAAAGATTGACAGTGATAGTAGTGCAGAGTTTGTAATCGTTGAACAGTGTTGGGGGAATTATTTGTTTAGCAGAGTGATGGCATTTGGGGAAAAACTCTCTTTGCGTCTAGTTGTTCTGGTGTGCAGGGCCCTATGGCATCATTTTGAGGAAAGGAGTTGAAACAGTTTGTATCCGGGATGTGAGGGGTCTGTAGGTATTTTCACAGCCTCTTTTGGACTCGTGCAGGATGCAGGTCCCCCATGGAAGGCAGGTTGGTAGCCATTGTTTTTTCTGCAGTCCTAATTACTCTCATAAGTCTGGGTCTGTCCTGTTGGGTTGCAGAACCAAACCGGACAGTTATAGAGGTGCAGATGACAGACTCCATCATCCCTCTGTAGAACTGGATCGACAAACAGTCAGCACTGCGGAAAAAGAGGCCACCTAGCAAGGATGCACAGACCGATTCTGCCCGATGATAGGGTTTAGGCAAAACCTACCAAGGGGACTCTCAAGAAGTTCCCTCAAGGCAATGAGAGGACTGCTTCACAATCCAAAGGGATAACTACCCAATAAACCTCAGAAGAGGGCAAACTAACTTGTCCACTAAGAATTTTTTCTTCTTGTAAGGGTTAAAATAGAAGGACAAAACTGCCAAATGGAGGTTGATACAGCGTCTTCCTTTGGTATCATGGAGCACTATCAAAAAGATTGGTGCCCAAGAGGTCAGAGAAAAGATTGAGACTCTGCTCCCTCTAATTTAGGGATTACCAAGGGAATACCATTCCCATTTTGGTAGCAGTAGAATTTAAACAATGTAAAGGTCGCCCCCAATGCATAGCAGTTGAGAGGGCACCGTCCAGCCTTCTGGGCCTTGATTGAAGGAACCCATTTCTGACCCCTACAATGCTTTCCCCCTGCTTCACTGCAGGTAACCATGGCTGTGTATGACATCCCTGACCTGCTTGCTGGAAGAGGCTGCCTGGGGTCCGTGGTCTTCTCGGAGTCCTTCCTGACGTCGCAGATTCTCGTCAAGGAAAAAGGTTCTGTGCGGAGAAAGAACCCCACTGCCATTTAACTCATAAGCAATTCTTCAGTTTTGTTTTGTTTTTTACCTTACCTCGTTACTTTACTTTCACTTCACTGAATTTACCTTAATCTTACCTTACCTGTTGTTTGCTGTTTGATTGTCTGGGTTGATCCTGTTGATGTTAATCTCTGCATAGGTGGGTGTGGATTGCTGGCCAGAAAGTGCTGGCGTCTCCTAGCTTTTTGATTGTCTCTTTTTGAAGGGTGTGTAGATGTCATTTATCTCTATGTGCCTGTTCATGTCTGGTTTGTCTGTGCCAATCTTCCAGGAATTCTCTCGTATTTTTGCACTTAGCTTGGTCTAGGATGCTCACCGTTTCCCAGTTGCAACTGACACCCATGTAAGTAGAGATTAACACCAGGATTAATACTAGTCCAGTAACCAAATGGTAAACAATGCTTTAATCAAAGAACCACTAAGACCACTCCCACCAATGATGACAGAGAAGGGGACTGGAGGCTAAAACATACAATGAATGGTTACAGGAACTGGGCCTGGCTGGTCTGGTGAAGAGAAGGACCAGGGGAGACAGGAGAGCAGGGTTCAAATATTTGAGGGGCTGCCACAGAGAGGAGGAAGGGGGATCAAGCTATGTTCTAAAGCCCCCGAAGGCCAGAGAAGGAAGAATGGATGGAAGCTGAACAAGGAGAGATTCAACCTGGAACTAAGGAGAAACTTTCTGGCAGTGAGAACAATCAACCCATGGAAAAGAAGTTGCCTTCAGAAGGAGCTTCATCACTGGAGGCTTTCAAGAAGAGACTGGACTGTTATCTGTCAGAAATGGTGTAGGGTCTCCTGCTTGAACAGGGGGTTGGACTAGATGACCTATAAGGTCCCTTCCAACTTTGATTACCTGTTAAGTGATCTGTAAATAAACAGAGAACAACCCACACTCCCTTTTAGCATTGATGATGTTACCTAACTGGGGAATGAAATGTCTCCAAGAAAACCACCAAGCTCAGAGAACACCAAGGACCCCACAGTCCTCCTCCTTGTAAACCCCATTCCCATCTAGCACTGACGATGTTACCTAGTTGGGTAATGAAATGTCTGCAAGAAACAACCAGGTTCAGAGACTTCCAAGGACCCCACAATCTTTTTTTTCCTCCTCCTCCTCCTTTGCAAACCCCACACCCTTCTACCGTAGTACTGATGGTGTTACCTAGTTGGTTAACGAAACGTCTGCACAACCAAGCTCAGAGAGTAGCAAGGGCCCCACAATAACTTCTGCTTTCAGAATTGCTTTCAGAGAGGATCCAGCAACTCAGTGCCTCTCCTTTCACTTTACTGCAGATGGCAGCATCAGCACAGAAACCAGTTATCTTGTCCTCACGGCAGCGATCCCGAGATCGGCGTCTTGGCTGGTAAGTGGACCCTTGATTCCGACAAAAGCCTTGGAAGTTTTCCTCCCCCCTCCTCCTTCCCCCCTTCTTCCTTTGCAAAAATGAAGACAGAAAACAGATTACAAAGCTGTTTTTCTAAGCCGGTGAAAAGCAAGGAGGAAAAAAAATGTTCTTTTGTGATGGTTCGCAGGTCGTTTGAAAACAAAAGAGGGTGAATTCTCTCTTGGGAGCGTGTTCCTTTGATATTTTTTCCAGGGACTGCTGGTCAGATAAGAGCCAAGAGCCACAGGAAGTGCTGATGTGGCTACGGGCAGCCCAGCTGGAGAGTTTGGGCTGTACAAAACAAAGGGGCCTTAGAAATGCGCTTCAGACGAAGAAAATCCATAATCATAATTTATATTTATTTTTTGTATTGATTTCGGTGCCTTGAGCAAGGCCTGCATTTTTCGAAGGGTTTGCCATTGCTTCCTTCCTAGGGCTGAGGGAGAGAGACTGGCCCAAGATCAGCCAGCTGGCTTTTGTGCATTGGGCAGGGCTAGAACTCACCATCTCCTGGTGATTGGCCCAAAGTCACCCAACCAGCTTTCATGCCTAAGGCAGGACTAGAACTCACCGTCTCCTGGTTTCTAGCCTGGTGCCTTTAACTGCTACCCCAAACTGGTTCACTTTCTGTTCATACTGATTGGGAAAAACACACCATCTCTCCCATAATATCAGGGAGGAAAAACAGCCATCTTTGTAGGTTTTACCTAAAGATCATTTTGTGAGGTTTGGAAAACCTTTCAGTTTTCATGCCTGAGGAAATTCATCTCACATTTATTAAAATATCTGTATTCCAGGGGGCTTTTTTAATTAAAAAAAGAAAATCTCATCAAACTCTTGACAGTCCAGGCAATAAGGCCAGTCTTCACATTAATACTTGGGATTATAATTTACTTAGTAGGTTTTTTAATGGTGGCCTATCTCAGATCCGTGACTCTTGAGCGGCTCACGGTATTAAAAGCAATTTTTAAAACAAAGAACAAAAAAAACAGCAGCCAGAAAAAAAAATTAGGACAGAAACCACCTTCAGACATTCCTCATCACGAAGGAGCGGACAACCATCCCGCACCGAGGCTCCAGGGATCAAGCACGACATAATTCTATTATTAATATTTTGCATTTTCTTCTAAACAGCACTGCGCGGAGGTTAAGTTGTAAGGTTGCAGAAAGGAAGTATGGACAGGGTTAGGATTCTACCGGTTCAGACCGGTTGTTACGATTCTGCACAGTTTGGAGAACCGGCAAATCATGCCCCGCCCCTCTCCGCCCAGTCAGTCCTCATCACGCATCGGCAACATTGCACGCATGCCTGACATAGCTGACTGCGTTCTTCTCCACCAAGTCACAAATTAAGATATTTCTTTCCCCCCTTCCCGACGATCAGCTGCTCCTATGATCAGCCGTGCCCGGATTCCCTTCACTGTCTCACTGCTTCGGCCAAGAGGTTTCCCTGAGGCCCGGGAGGCCCCAAAATGGAGCGCAGGGAGTGCTGGGTGTCTCCTCCAGGCTCCGTTTTTTTGCTTCCTGGTCCCCAGGGAAGCCGCCTGGGAGCAAAAGCGCCCCCCCCCAGGAGGTTTCTATGAGGCCCAGAAGGCCCAAAAAGTGGGGAGGGTTGCTGCAAAAAGAAAAAAGAAAAAGAAGCCACGCCCACCCAGCCACATGATCACGCCCACCTAGCCACACCCACCTAGCCACGCCCACAGAACCGGTTGTTACAAAATTTGAATCCCACCCCTGAGTGTGGAGAATAGAAGACCAGAATTGAAAAATGCAGGATTTTCAGTTCCTAAGCCAGGATTGAAGCTCTTGTTGGTTTCGACTCTAGGTGGAAGAGAATGAAGTCAACCTGTCCGAACAAGCGCAGCAAATCCTGAAGGTTTGTCTTACAAAACTTGGTGTTTTTCTCTTCCTAGTTGGGCCCTGCATGGTTGAGGATTGCGAACTACACCATTAGCCAGCATTCAATCTTGTAAGCTGGTTAGTTTTGCTCCTTCTATTAATCTCGTGTTTCTCAACCTGGGGCAACTTTTGAGAGCGGTGGACTTCCAACACCCAGAATTCTCCAGCCAGCATGGTTGGCTCGGGGATTCTGGGAGTTGAAGTCCACACATTTTAAAGTTCCAAGGTGAAAAAAATTGTATTACAGATAGTCCTTGACTTACCACTGGTCACTTAAGGGCCATTTGAAATTATGACAGACCCCCCCCCGCCCCCAAAAACCATACTTATGACCCAGATTCAAAGTTTTGACAGCCTTCCCTCCCTGCTGCCACATCACTGCATTGTGGGTATGTGGCCACCGGCCTGCATTTATGACCATTTGCGGCCTCCTGCGGTCACAGGGATACAATTTACAGTGGTTTTGCGGCAAACCAGTATCGACTTCCAATTTCCGCCAAAAAGGCCCATTGCTGAGAACGAGGTCAGTTGAACAACCGTGGATTCATTTAATGACATCTGCAAGGAATGTTGTCAAATGTTGTCCCATCGCCCTCATGATCCACTTAACAACCGGCACAGGCTCAATTACGGTCATAAGTTAAAGATTATGACTGTAGACATTTAAATAGGAGCCAGCCAAACCACCTAACACATTCCTAGCCTGCATTAACAGAGGGATAGAATCAAGGTCATTTGAAATGTTAAAGCCACTTTATAAGGCCTTGGTAAGAGCAAATTTGGGAAACTGCTTTCAGTTTTGGTTGCCAGAATGTAAAAAAGATGTTGAGACTCTGGAAAGAGTGCCGAGAAGAGCAACAAAAGAGGATTAGGGGACTGGAGGATAAAACACCTGAAGAACAGATGCGGAACTGGGTATGTCTAGTTTGATGAAAGAAGGACCAGGGGAGACATGATAGCAGTGTTGCAATATCTCAGGGGCTGCCCCCAAAGAAAGGGGAGTCAAGCTATCCTTCAAAGCCCCAGAAGGCAGAAACTAATCAAAGAGAGAAGCAACTTAGAACTAAGGAGAAATTTCCTGACAGGGAGGACAATTAACTAGTGGGAACAACTTGCCTCCAGAAGCTGTGAATCCTCCAACACTGGAGGTTTTTTAAGAAGAGCGTTGGATAACCCTTTTGTCTGAATTAGTGTAGGTTCCTGCCTAAGCAGGGGTTGGACTAGAAGACCTCCCAAGGTCCCTTCCAACTCTGTTATTTTCTATTCTTATTCTATTCTATTCTATTCTTATTCTATTCTATTCTAATTCTATTCTATTCTGTTCTGTTCTTATTCTATTCTATTCTTATTTTTAATTCTATTCCTGTTCTTATTCTATTATCTTATTTCTTCTTATTCATTCTATACTATTCTATTCTGTTTTTATTCTATTCTGTTCGTTATTCTATTCTGTTTCTTATTTTATTCTATTCTGTTCTTATTCTATTTCTGTTCTATTCTTATTCTATTCTAATTCTTATTCCATTCTGTTCTATTCATTATTCTTATTCTATACTATTTTGTTTTCATTCTATTCTTATTCTATTCTATTCTTTATTCTATTCTGTTCTTATTCTATTCTGTTCTATTCCTATTCTATTTCTAATTCTATTCTATTCTGTTTCTTATTCATTCTATTCTATTATTATTCTATTCTAATTCTATTTCTGTTACTATTCTGTTATTCTATTCTTATTCTATTCTATTCTTATTCTATTCTGTTTATTTTATTCTATTTATTCTTATTCATTCTATTCTTATTCAATTCTATTCTGTTCTTATTCTATTTCTATTCTATTATTATTCTATTCTAATTCTATTCTATTCTGTTCTATTCTATTATTCTATTCTATTCTATTCTATTCTATTCTATTCTGTTTTTATTTTATTCTATTCTATTCTTATTCTATTCTATCTTATTTTTTCTTATTCTATTTGTTTTTATTCTATTTCATTCTAATTCTATTCTATTCTGTTCTTATTCTATTCTATTCTCATTCTATTCTATTCTGTTCATTCCTTTCATTCTTATTTCTATTTCCCATTCTAATTCTATTCTGTTCTGTTTCTTACTCTATTCTGTTCTATTCCTATTCTATTCTTATTCTATTCTGTTTCTGTTCTATTCCTATTCTATTCTTTATTCTTATTACGTTCTGTTCTTATTCTATTCTTATTCTTTCTTATTCTGTTCTGTTCTTACCTATTCTGCTTTCTATTCTTTTCGTATTCTTATTCATATTTCTGTCTGTTCTATTTATTACTATTCTATTCTTATTCTATTCTGTCTGTTCTATTCTCTATTCTATGTCTTATTCTATTTTGTTTCATGTTCTTATTCTATTCTATTCTTATTCTTATTCTATTCTATTCTTATTCTATTCTGTTTTTATTTTATTCTATTCGATTCTACTACCTGCCTCTCCCTCTGCCCCTTGAAACAGATAGAGGTCAGCACCACGGACAGCAGCATCCTTGGCCAAAGTCCCACAATGAGTTTCAAGCTCCCCATTTAAAACCCTCGTCAACAAAATGTAGAATCTGCAATGTTTCCAAAGCCCCCCCAACGGCCAATGTCAGCTGTCCCATTGCATGCACAGCAGAAGAAACGCCTGGGACATTTTTACTACCAAGAGTAAAACTTCACAGACAGATCCATAAAGCTACAACGGCTGAGAAAACATGACTGTTTCTCCATAGTGGCGACCTTTCAAGCATCCCCATGACCACCGGATCCAAATTCAGACGCTTGGCAACTGGTTCGTACTTATGACTGTTGCTGTGTGTCCCGGGGCCATGGGATTTTGAGGCCTTATGACAAGCAAAGTCAACAGGGAAGCCCGTTTCGCTTAACAAACCAGCGTGATTCACTTAACAACAGTGGCAAGAAAGGTCATAAAATGGAGCAAAACTCATTTAACAAATGCCTCGCTTAACAATGGAAATGTTGGGCAATATTGAGGTCGTAAGTTAAGGACTATCTGTCTAGTGAAACTCCCTTTTCCTTCCCCGGCCCCCGGGCTGCCCAGTGTCCACTGTCCACCAATCCAGGTTCAGCGTCTGACCTTGGGCCTGTGAGATTTTCTCAGGCTACAAACGGCTCACATAGATTCCTTCTCCCAGCTTCCCATGCTCTCCAATCACACCCCTCTTCCCTCCGTTAGCTTCTCTGTCAAGCTGCCTCCTAAGAAGACGACAACGGATCAGGAGCATCTCTTAAATTGCAGCACATTTATTCAGTGCTCTATCAGTAGTCCTCGACTTGCAACCATCCATTTAGGGAACGTTCAGAGTTATGACGGCACTGGAAAATGTGACTTGCGACCATTTTTCACACAATGGTTGCAGCATCCCCTGGTCACATGATTAAGAGTCCAACACTTGGCAAATGGCTCATATTTATGACGGTTTTAATGTCCCCTTTTGCAACCTTCCAACAAGCAAAATAAATGGGTGAAGCCAGATTCACTTACCAACCCTGTTGCTATGTTAACAACTCCAATGATTCACTTATCAGCTGTGGCAAGAAAGGTTGTAAAATGGGGCAAAACTCAACAAAGGTCTTGCTTAGCAATGGGAATTTTGGGCTCAGCTATGGTCCTAAATCACATAAGAATCCAGCCATTTAAAGTTCAACACTAAACTGGCTCCAGATAAGGGCCAATAGAATTTGGGGTGTGTGGATTTGGACTGCTTTTGGGAATGTATCGACTCAAAGCCGATGACGTGCTTAACTCTGCCTTCCAGCTCTGCCGGCTTTTCTCCCATAGAAGACACCTTGAGCTTTAGGAAGCCAATTCCAGGATGTTACGCTCTCCTCTGGAGAGATGCCAATCACCACATTATTTTGACCATCAGCTCTGTAGGGTTTAAGAGGCATCGGTGAGCCCCAAAAGACCAACTCCACCCATGAAGGTTCAGTTAAACTGATTTATTGTTACTCATGAACACTTAGCCTCTGAGAGGAGATAGATAAGGGAATTCAGGGACTTGCAGCGATGTAGAGATTCCAGGCTGATGCCTCTTTTAGCTCCGCCCTAGATTCTGCCCCTTCTTCTCCTGCAGCATCTGTGTTATTGGCTCTTCATGATAAAGCAAATGACTTTCACATATGCTTCAAAAAAATAAATCTCTTTTTTTTTGTTCGCCTTGGTTAGAAAGAAGAGTCTTTCCTGGGAATCTTCCTGACCGGAGGCACTGGAGCGTATATTGTCGCTAGCAATTCACTCTGTAGGCCGGAGGAAGGTAAGCAATCAAAAAATTTCTACAGTACCACAATTCAGAGGCAACATTATTTTTCCTTTGGATTGGACCTTTCTGAGATCCATTTTTCCAAGCCAGATGTTGCAGCTGGAAAACTACAGTACACACCTTTGTTGTCATGTGGAGTCTCTCCATGATTAATATTCTGCCTAAGCTTGTCATCATCTCCCGAGGAACACCAGTTATTTTATTTTTATTTATTCATCTTCATTGCATCAGCCTTATATTGCATCAGCTTCACTGCTGGTCAGCTCTTCAATCCCAATACTTTAACATTAAATTTGTATCCTGCCCATTGAGAAACTAGGTGAACGATAAATAAAATATAAATCAAGATAAATAAATAAAAGATAAATAAATAAAAGATAAATCAAGAAGAGTTTGGACAGCTATTTGTCTGGAATGGTATATGGCAGTGGTGGCTAACCTTTTGGGGCTCCTGTGCCGAAAATTGTGTGCACGCTTGTGTGTACGCGCTCACATGCCAGCACCCAGAAGGCAATGCGCGCAGCTTCCCAATGCCTCCTGCGTATGCGCATATGATTCCCTCCCCCCCGCTGCCCCCTTAACCTGCACTGCGCATGCACGCGCCTCCCAGCTGATTTTCAAGCCTTTTTCGGCCTCCCAGAGGCTCGAGGGAAGCCTCTGAAGCCTTTGGAGGCTGAAAAATGGGCCTGTTTCATCACTTCTGGTATTTCTAGAAATACAGGAAGTGACAAAACAGGCCTGTTTTTCGGCCTCCAAATGCTGCAGAGGTTTCCCTTGGACTTCTGGGAGGCTGAAAAAGGACCTAAAATCTGCTGGGAGGCGCGCGCATGCGCAGTGAGGTAAGTTTGGCCTGGGGCCCGCAGTGTGCCCACAACAAATGGCACCAACCTTCTTCTATGTTCTAAAGTTTCTTTATTTCACAGCTACGGCGAATGTTTGAATCTAAGAAAATCGTATCTATTACATGGACAATTATGCCTGGAATTACTTCATTATACAGAATTTTAATTGCAGATTGTAATTACAGTCTTTGAAGTGTCTTTTGCATGGTTTTAATGTCTGTGGTCTTAATATTGGCTTGACGCTGGAGCTTTCCTGCCAAGAGGCCTTGGTAATTGGAGGTATAAATCTCTTTAAACCAAAGATCTCATAACTTGGTTTATTTTTCTTTGCAGGAAAGCTTTATTTCTTTTCCGAGGGCCTTTTGTTCTGTCATCCCCATTATGGCAGCATAACCATCTCCAAGGCACACATGGTGTCCATCCAGTTCTATGACGGGGTAAGTGCAGGCCACCCTTCTTGTAAGAAATATAAAAGGAGAGATAGTGCAGTCTAATGGTTAGAGCACTGGGCTAGAAATCAGAAGCCTGTGAGTTCTTGTCCTGCCTTAGACAAGAAAGCCAGCTGGGTGATTTTGGGCCTCTTTCTCTCTCTTTCTCTCCTTCCTTTCTTTTTTTTTTCTCTCTCTCCCTTTCTCTCTCTCCCCCTTCTTTCTCTCTCCCTTTTTAGTCCTGCTTTAGGCAAGAAAGCCAGCTGGGTGATTTGGGGCCTCTCTCTCTCTTTCTCTCTCTCTCCCTTTCTCTTTCCCTCCTTCCTTTTTTTTTCTCTCTCTCCCTTTCTCTCCCCTTTCTTTCTCTCTCCCTTTTTCTTTTTTTCTTTCCCTTTCTCTGTCTCTTTCTCTCTCTCCCCCTTTCTCTCCCTTTCTCTCTTTCTCTCTCTCTCTCTCTCTCTCACACACACACACTGTCTGTCTGTCTCTCTCTCTCTCTCTCAGCCCAACCCACCTCACAGGGTTGTTGTTATGGGGAATATGGGAGATGGAAGATGTATTGGGGAGTTCACCACCCTGAGTTCCTTATAAAGTAATAAAGGTGGAATTAAAAAAAAGAATCTAATATAACCTAAATATTCCATAAAAGCAGGAGGGCTTCTTCTCTTCTTCTCAGCCTGTTTTGGGATTCTTCAGGGCATTGTTGAGTCCCTACAGCTATACATCCTCATTATATTATTGCATTACATCTGCTTTTCTCTTCACCATCTCCAGCAGTGCATACCAGCATTTGAAATAGTGTCTTATAAATAATCACCTCATATCAGTGGATTCCCTCTGAAAATTAGGAACAAGATCCACAGTCCTTCCCCCACCCCTCACCCTGATCCCATCCAATCTTCTTGAGTGGGAACTGAAGCAGCGTCCTCCGTTCTCGAGCTCCATCCAGAACTTTGGATCAAAGCTTTAGCTAGGATGAAAGTCACTGCAGGACGGGGATTTAACCATGGTTAAGGCACGAAAAGCAGACTAGATATAGAAGAAAGGAACCGAAGATTAACGAGGTATTTCAGCTAGAATTGAACAGGTTCTAAAAGTTGGAAACTTTAAGATGTGTGGACTTCAATTCCCATAATCTCCCAGCCAGCATATCTATGTGGTGTCTGTGTGTGTGAGGGGGGGGGGTTATGTGTGTGTGTGTGTAAGAGAGAGGTGTGTGTGAGACAGGTGTTTGTATGTGTATGCGAGAAACAGATGTTTGTGTGTGAGGTATGAGTGTGATAGAGATTGTATGTGTGAGATGATTGTGTGTGAGAGAGAATTTGTATGTGAGAGAGACACGTGAGTTTGTGTGAGAGACGTGTGTGTATATGACAAAGGTGTATTTCTGTGAGAGACAGACTATGTAAGAGATGTTTGTGTGTAAGAGAGATGTGGGTGTTTGTGTGTAAAAAAAAGTATATGAGTGTAAGTGTGTGTTTCCATGTGTGTGATAAAGGTGTGTTTGTGTGTGAGAGAGAAACATTTGTGTTTGTGTGAGAGATGTGTGAGAGAGTTTGTGTTTGTGTGACAGGTATTTGTGTTTGCATGTGTGAGGTGTGCTTATGAAAAATATATGTGTATATGTGAGGGAGAGAGACGTGTGTTTGAGAGACATATGTATATAATATAGACACATCTGTGAGAGAGAGATGTGTGAGAGAGAAACTGTGTGTATGTGTGTATTCCTTCTCTGTGAAGGAACCTTGTTCGCTCTGATTAAATCTGGAAAAAAAAAAAAAACCCGAAGCAAAAACTTTTTGTGTTTTTTTTTCCTTTCAGTTCCTCTCCTGCTCCCCTCCCTTCTTTGTAAGTCTTGCAAAAAAACCAGCTGGGACTTGACCTCCTTTTTCTATTGTTGGGTTTCAAAATGTTCATTTTCTCTCAACAGCCCCTTGGGGCTATTTATGGGACCCTCTTGTCACTCCTGAAACGTAGCCAGGTTATTTTATTTTATTTTTATTTTGGTCCAAAGCGAAAATCCTTGAAAGGGAATTTGTATTGTCTTCAGGAGGGGTGAGGCTGCAACAGCTAAAAATAACACAAAGGAGGCAACAACAGGGCAGCGGTTGGGGACAGGGATAAAAAAAGGGGGGGAGAAAGATAAGAGGCTTGATTTCCATGGAAATGACTACACAAGGGTGTGTTTTTCTCTTCAGTGCCCGGTTTTGTTTATTTGTTTGCTTTTTTTACATCGAGAGAGGCATCTAGGAAAAGACATGTAGTTCCAGCCAACTTAGTTTATCAGCCAAGGGTCTTGAATATGTCAGATTTCAGCTGAATTGTTGCATGGACTCCAGGCCCCTGTTCCTAGCACCTGGAATAAGATGTTCTGGAGCTGATGCTGTTACTTAGTTGGGTCATGAAATGTCTACAAGAAAAACGATCAAGCATGGAGACCATCAAGGATCTGACAGTCTTCCCCCCTTCTCCTTCTCCTCTTCTTTTTCCTTCTCTTCCTCCCTGCAAACCTCACTCTCTTCTAGCACTGATGATGTTACCTAGTTGGGTTGTGAAATATCTGTGTGTGTGTATGTATAAGAGAGAGAGAGAGAGAGAGATGTGTGTTTGTATGTGAGGGAGTAAGTGAAAGAGATGTGCAAGAAAACAACCATGTTCAGAGAGCAGCAAGGATCCCACAGTCCTCCTCCCCCTCCTCCCCATTCCATACCCCACACTCTTCTAGCACTGATGATGTTACCTAGTTGGGTCATGAAAGGTCTGCAAGAAAACCACCAAGCTCAGAGAGCACCAACGACCCCATAAGTTTAACACAGAGCTACAAATATTCTCTTCAGTTAGATAGATGTATAGCTGTGGTTTTTCAAACTTGGCAACTCTTAAGACACGTGGACTTCAACTCCCAGAATTCCCCAGCCAGCTCAGCAATACAGTATTTCTTCATGTCTCCTTGTGTTTATGTCCCACTTTTATTATTTTTGCAAATAACTCAAGCTGGCAAACTATCCGACACCCTTCCTCTTCCTAGTTTCCCCACAACAACCCGGTGAGGCGAGTTGGGCTGAGGGAGAGAGAGAGATGAGCTGTCCCAAGGTCACTTTATATGCTAAGGCAGAACTAGAACTCACCAACTCCTGGTGATTGGCTCAAAGTCATCCAGCCAGCATTCAAACCAAAGGCAGGACTAGAACTCACCATCGCCTGGTTTCTAGCCTAGGGCCTTAGCCATAATGCTGGCTGGGGAATTCTGGGTGCTGAAGTTCAGACATCTGAAAGTTGCCTGGTGTTTAAAAAAAAAATAATAGAGTAACTGAGTTGTTTTGCTCCAGAGATATTCCACACTGGTTCAGAAAACACAACCATGGTTAGTTGAGCAAGCCAGAATTTTAGTCTGACTTTACCCTGCTGTTATTTTCCAACTATGCTGGTGCTACAACTCCCATGTTGGCTGGGAATGCTAGGCTTTATAGTCCAGGTTCACCTGGAAGATCCTTTGTTTGAGGCACATTGCTGTTTCTCTTCCTTTCTTGGCAATTTTCAATCTTACATCTTTCAAGAAGAGACTGGACTGCCATTTGTCAGAAATGGTGTAGGGTCTCCCGCTTGGGCAGGGGGTTGGACTAGATGACCTACAAGTCCCTTCCANCTTCCAACTCTGATTATCTGTTATCTGATGGAAAGTAATTGTCCAATGAAAGAGATATTTCTCCCCAGAAATTCTGACATCATTGTTCCCCAATCTTTCCACATATCAGACTGACAGAGGGTTATGAATGTTTGAGGGGTCCTTGGTGCTCTCTGAGCTTGCTTGTTTTCCTGCAGACATTTTATTACCCTTCTAGGTAACATCATCAGTGATAGTAAGGAGTGCAGTTTGTTGTCAGTTTATATTCTGCTATGAGCTAAGAGTATGCAGCAGCAGCCAAAATAATCCAGTGCAATCCTAAATCCTAAATTGTATTAACAGAGGGATACAGTCAAGATCAAATGAGGTACTAATTCCTGTGCTTTAAAACCAGCAATGAAAATACTGTTTTCCTGGCTTCTGCATAATGGATCATTGACTTGATGCATCTTGGAGGCCCAAAGGATCAAAAAGGAGGATTATAAACTTCCTCCTTGCGTAATTTATATCAAAATCTCTATCCATTTTTTCCCTTTTCTTTTCTTCCTTGTATTTTAGGATTCCACCAGTGTGGTTGCCTCGCTCTTTATAGAATACAAGCCTTCTCTGCTTCCTCATTTGCCGGTCCAGCTGCACACCCCAAACAACGTCCTGATGATTGCAGTTTTCCCAAAGTCAGCCCTTTATAAAGCTTTCTATTCCCAGGTAAAGTCAGTCGTGCTCTGGTGTCATGACCCTGTTGGAATCTGATTTGGAGGGGGAGGCGGAGCAGCTAACAGGGAGCGGGAGTCTGGCTCCACTGGCTGTGGAGGAAACTGGGGAAGGGTAAAGTCCAGCTGGGCAGAGCAGGGGGAGAGGTAGAACAAGGGAGAGGGAATTCGGAGGAAGACCCAGGCCCATCCCCTCTTCATCCTAGGGCATGCAGGGAGGAATAGAGAAGGGAGCAATGTGCGTTGCGTGGCTTATGGGGGAGGGAAGGGCCCTGATTCCCTTCACTAGCAGCAGCTGGGAATACAGGGTTTAAAAAGGGAAGTTGCACACAGCAAACTGTTGAGAGCAAATCATGAGTTATCTGTATTGTCAAGGCTTATCTGGGTTCCTGGCGTCTTCCCAACTGTGTGTGTTTTGCTGGCCTTTCAAGTCTGCAATTCCAAGTCTCATCTTCTCCTGCCCCCTGTCAAATTAATTACTTGCAGCCTGGTTTGTGTGGATGTTTAGTTTACGTTTGTATGTACTTTGTTTTCGGACTGAATTTTCCTCCACTTAACGGCTGTTCCTGGGAGAGTTTTTTCCAGTCCAGATGTACCAGGCACATTGGGGGCCAAAGTTGGAGGGTTTTAAAGGGACTCCTACTGATTATCTGGCTGTGTTGCCTTTGCTGCCAAGCCTCGTATTCAAAGCAAACAAATACCAAACAGATAAAAGCACAAACTTTTTTAATGCTTCTCTGTGGAATTCACTTCACTCATAGTAAAACACTATTAAAAGCTAATTGTCCCAGAAGAAGAATGAGCCTTGCCAAGGTTGTGCAAAGCTGCCAAGAAGACTAAAATTAAATTGCAAGGAATAATCAAAACCCAAAAGTCTCCAAACAAACCAGGATAGTCCGAAATTCACCAGGCTTGAAGTGCAAGAACTTCCTTGCTTCCTGCCAAAGAATCCACCTCTGAGGGCTGGCTTTTTACCTTAAGGGAGAGCCATCACCTTGCAGCCTTACTCCCGAGTCACCCGTGCTGCTGCAGCTGCTCTTTCCTTCGAGCAGCCCTGCTGCATGCACACTGGGCACAGGCTCCTCGGGGGCCTGCTGCCAGCCTCCACCATCTCCAAAGGCAGCACTCCACTCCCTGATGGTCCTGGCCCCATCCCTGTGTCACTTGCAAGCCCCTCATCTGAGTCCTCACTCTCCGAGACCTCAGCCGTCCGCACCTGCTGCCGGCGAACCACAACATGTATCTCCTTTGCTTTAAGCAGAGAGTAAACAACCTGGGGGTACTTGCTTGCTCTCCTGGCAGGATGGAGAGAGAAGATGTGTTATGTCTTGTGGAGGAATCTGCTGGCCCCTAATTATGAGGCAGTTTTTTAAAAAAATCCAAAAGTGTTGATGGATCTCTTGTAGTGGAGCATTTGCACCAAAACAGATTCCTTGTGTGTCCAATCACACTTGGCCAATAAAATAATTCTAATCGAATCAGCCTCCTGAACAAGTCCCATCTGCAGGCTTCATTTAAACAGTGATGTGCCCGGTGAAATTGTGTAAGTTGGATCTTCTTTGTCATTGCAGGTTTTTTCCACCTGGCAACAGCCGGGAAATTCAGGAGTAACGTTAAAAATGATCCAGGACAATTGCCTATCTGCAGAACAGGAGCGATTGTAAGCCAATGACTTTTTATTCCAATTCTTTTTTTTTAATTAATAAAGTTTTTATTTTTTTAAGACAAACATATACAAACAATACATAAAAACATAAAACCATCTTCAATTTTATATACATACAGTGTGTCAGTTGGTTATGAATCTTTTGGGCAATCCTTTCATAGTCATTGCTCACAGTTTATATCAATCTCACATTGTCAAACTAACATATGCTTATATATTTATCAATTGTTAATCATCCATGACTAAACTATTTATTCCATCATTTTATACGAGATATCCCAGATTTTATTTTAAAATTTATATTGTGCTTTCATTCAATGGTTATATATGTCTACATTGTATTTTATATCAATCTATTAAACTTCTATAACAAAATTATTCTATTATATTACCGTGTCTTTTTATCCAACCATTGATAAATCCCATATCATATAAAATAGTTTATCTTCTTGTTCTCTGATTTCAAATGTCAATTTACTCATTTCAGCACACATAATTTTCTTGATAACTTCCTCCTGCATAGGTATTTTATTATTTTTCCAATTCTTCGCAAATACAATTCTAGCCACTGTTAAAACATTTACAATCAAATATTTCAGTTCTTTGTTGTATATTTCGGGTATGATTCCCAGTAAAAAGATTTCTCTTTTTATTCCAGTTCTATGATTGCATGAGCAGCATTGGAGAGAAAGCAGGGAGGGGGTCTGTGGGGAAAGAGTTGAAATAAAGACTTGATGTTCTTGTAGACTTATCTCATATTGAACATTAGTGTGTAAGGCAGGGATGGTCAATCCTGACCACTTTAAGACCTGTGGACTTCGACTCCCAGAATTCCCATGGGGCCAGCCAACTTTTAAGACCTGTGGACTTCATCTCCCAGAATTCCCCCGCCAGCCAACTTTAACTGTGGACTTCAACTCCCAGAAATCCCCAGCCAGCTGTGCTGATTGGGGAATTCCGGGAGTTGAAGTCCACAAATCTTACAAGTGGCCCTGGTTGGACATCCCTGGCTTAAAGCATTGGGACTTAGTTGTGTCTTTACACTTTTATGTTGACATGAGTTGTAAGGGCTAAACAATTCATTAGTGTCCTCCTTCTTAGACATTCCAACATGCAAAAGCTCTTTGAAGTCTTATCCTATCCTGCTGGAGAGCGGTGGAACCAAGTAAGACTGCTTACCAGCCTTCCAGATCTGGCCAGGTGAGAGCTTCCCACAATTCCTTTGTTCTGAGCCAAACTCGGGTCACCCCATGGAAGTCCAGCTGTGTCACTTTTAATTGTATGATGGGTAGGTCATCTGTGGCCCTCCCACCATTGCTCAGCTGCAATTCCCAGCATCCTTGCCATTGTCTATGGCGATGTTTCTCAACCTTGGATACTTTTAAGAGGTGTGGACTTCAACTCCCAGAATTCCTCAGCCAGCTATACTGGCTAGGGAATTCTGGGAGTTGAAGTCTATACCTCCTAAAGGTGCCAAGGTTGAAAATCACTGATCTACGGAGATTCTCAATCATCCAGTTGTTTACTAAAAGGCAACTGGATTTTCTTGGATTTTCTTTGCAAACATTTCACTTCTCATCTGAAGAACTAAAGAAGCTTCTTGGATCAGAAGTAAAATGTTTTCAGAAGAAAAAAAAACGAAAAAAAGTCCGGGAAAGAAAGCACCTTTGGGACATCCTGGTCATTGGTCCTACTTTTGGGAATATTTGGAAGCTGTACTTATGAACAAGATGCCTCTCTGTGCTGTACGAAGATCTCTTTCATTGAATGAGTGGGAATTTTCTGGGATTGTACCAAATGAAGTTTTTTTTACTTGAGTTAACTCCAAAAGCCCAGGTAGATTTTTTTTGCAAAGAACTTGGAGTTGTTTTACCATGATCTGCGTTCCATATGCTTTCCCAGATTGCCTCTCATTCAAATATTAACAAGATATGCTAGATGAGCTTCTTTTGATCAATCAAGGTTGACTAGGTGCTTCATGTTTGGGTCAGACCCGGTGTTTCACAACCTTAACAACTTGAAAATGGGTGCATTCCCAACTCCCAGAATTCAGCTAACTGGACAATTCTAGGAGTTGAAGTCCACCCAAGTCATCAAAGTTGAGAAACATTGGTTGGGCAAAATTATTAGAGCATGAAACCTTCTCAGATAGTTCAGTTCCATCGTGGCTGGTCTGCATGGACATAAAGCAGATCTTCACAGGATTCCCTCCAGCGCATTTGCAAGAAAGAAAAAAATAGACTGAATGTGAGGACAGTGAAGTGGAGTAATTCTGACTCTGCTTATCCCTTCAAAGTTTTCTACAGCACTTTACCATTGGTAGCGTCAGCCAAGAACCAGTGATGAGGTTGCATCTGCCAGTTCTTCTGCAGCAGACTGAGGACATTCCTAATAATGAGAAAGAGAATGATAAGGTAAGGTCGCCATTGTAAATTGTGCATTTGCTTTTCATCTCCACAAGTGGCTGTTCGCTTTACGCGATTTACAATATTTCTATGTCCTTCTGGTTTCAACTACTAAGTCATACAGAGTCACAGTGGTAATTCAGTTTATTCAAGGTCAAGAGATAACAAAAGAATGCAAACTAGAAAAGAGTCTCAGATGCTAGTCTGAATGATTGGCTTTTAAAAAGGAGCACACAGAAGAATAGTTCAAAATCAGTCCAAAGTTCCAAAAGCAGGATCAGGATTATCAGCCTGTCCAGAGGTCAGAAATTCAAGGTTTCTTTGTCAGAACGGGATTCACAGGAACATCATGCAGGCGGTGAAGTTCAGATGTTGTTTCCAGCAAAAGGAATATGAGTCAGAGCTGCCTCTTAAATCAGGCTGCAGATCAAGAGATTTATTCCCTTGCTTGGCATCTCCGCTCTGTGGTCCTCTCTACCTATGTGTAGGACTAGGACCTCATCTTTGTCTGACTGTTCCAGCAGTCCCGGTGGTATTGTTTGTGGTATTGGCCTTGTGGCTCGGGGACTCGATGTCTCCCGAGACTGATATTCCACAGGTTCAGCTGGAGCAGCTTCTTCAGATTTAGAATCCCCAAGTCCTGAGCTTAAATCATGACAGTCCCCAACTATTTTTTTTCCAAAAAGTAAGACAGTTTCGTAATCTTAACCTTCCTTTCTCTTTTGAGGTGACGATTACCATCCTGACGGGCCTTCCTGGATGCCAGTCAAGTGAACTATGCTCATTCTTGGTCACGTTTAACAAAGAATATGGAAGGTTGGTAGAACCTGATTTTTATTTTTATTTTTGTCCTTTCTTGATGGTTGATTAAAAATATGTTCAGCTGAAATCATGGGCAGTCTAACACAGTGGTCGCCAACCAGTGGGCCAGGGACCACTGGTGGTCCTCAAGAAAATTTTAGTGGTCTGTAAAAAAATGTCACCCCCAAAGCAATTCATCCAGGCTGTGCAGGAACACAAGGCTGCGCCGCCCTCATGGCCCGTGGGAACACAAGACTTGCGTCGCTTGCATAGCAAACAACGTGAGATAGTGAGGGGAGGGGGGGAAGGGGGAAAGGGCAGATGGGGGGAACTTGCCTCACTCACCCCACGCGCCTGGCCTGGCCACCAGGCTGCTTCTCTCTGTTTCTTTCTTCTTCTGCTTTTGGCTGCACGCAAGGAAAGCAGCCAAAGTCTGTCTTTCTCTCCCCCAAACTCCACCTGAAATGAGTCTTTGGGACCCTGCAAGGCCTCCTGCTCCAAGAGGCTGTGCTGCAAAGACTCGTTTCTGGTGGAGTTTGGGGGAGAGAAAGAAAGACTTTAGCTGCTTCTGCTGTTTTCCTTGCAGGAAGCCAAAAGTCTCTCTCTCTCTTTCTCTCTCTCTCTCCCTGAGAACAGAGCTGGAGACGGTATCCTGCGATCCCAAATAAAGAATAATCGATCAGTAGGAAAATGGAGTGGACGATTTTCTTGCAGACTTTTTTTAGGATTTTCCCAGGGTCTCTGGTCCCCGAGATGTAAAATGATATGTTTGGTGGTCCCTGGGGTCCAAAAGGTTGGGGACGCCTGGTCTGGCACACCTTGTAATATGACAGATCTTCCAGAAAGGACATTTGCCCCCAAACATTTTGCAAAATGTAGCCATGTTTACTTCTCCAGCTAAGCACTTTATAGAAATGTTGGGATTGCGTCTCTCCACTCTCAGCCAGTTTGAAAGTGGGAATTCTGACCATTGCAGGTGCATCAAGAGGAGAAGTCCCATCTACAGAGAGGCTGTTCAGTTGGCTAAAATATTTCAGATAAACCATTTTTGGGTGGAGACATCATCAGTGCTCATGAGGTTATCTAGCTGGTTAATGAAATGTCTGCAAAGAAATAGAAATAGAATCTCAGAGTTCGAAGGGACCTTGGAGGTCTTCTAGTCCAACCCATCAAGTCCACTGAACATAAAGGACCCCACAGTCATCCTTCTCCTCTTCCTCCTCCCTACTTCCTTCACTTTGCAAATCTCATAGCACTAATGATGTTACCTAGTTTGGTAATGAAACGTCTGCAAGAAAAGTTCAGAGAACACCATTGTGTTTCCTCCTCCACCTCCTCCTCCTCTTCCTCCTCTCTTCAAATCCTTCTCCCTTCTAGCACTGATGATGTTCCCTAGTTGGGTCCTGAAATGTCTGTAAGAAAATCCCCAAGCTCAGAGAGCACCAAGGATCCCACAGTCGTCCTCCTCCTCTTCTGCCACAAACCCCACTCCCTTCTCTGACTGATGGTGTTACCTAATTGGGTCATGAAACATCTGCGAGAAAACTACCAAGCTTAGAGAGCACCAAAGACCCCACAGTGCTCTCCTCCTCCTTCTCCTCCTCCTCCTCTTCCTCCTCCTCCTCCCAAACCCCACTCCCTTCTAGCACTGATGATGTTACCTAGGTGGGTCTTGAAACATCTGCCAGAAAACCACCAAGCTCAGAGTGCACCACAGCTAAAGTTCCATAATTAGGTCATTCCCTAATTAAGTAATTCCCTAAATCAAGGATCTATCAAAAAACAACAACAACACAGTCCTGCCAGCATTAGCAAGGCAAACCACTTCTACTTTAAGAGAGAGCAAACCCCACTCCCTTCTAGCACTGATGGTGTTACCTAGTTGGGTCATGAAACGTCTGCAGGAAAACTTCCAGGTACCAAAGACCCACAACTCTGAGCTGCAAGTCACTCTTGCCTATCGAAGCCAAGTTCGTATTTGTCGTGCTCCTGTTTAAACAGGTTGGTTTGAGGAACGGAGCAGGTGGAGCAGGCTGGGGAGAGCGCAGCAAATAAAACCATCTTCCTTCCCTCCAGGTGGCTTGTTTATCGGCAGACCATGGACAGCCCCGAATGCTTCAGTGCTGCCCACTTCCAGAAGTATCTCTCAGGGGTCCTAGAATCTCAGCAAAAGCGAAGCAGCCGGCCCTCTGCTTATCACAGGAAGAAAGTGAGGCTGCTGGTTGTCCTTCAAGGGTAAGAGGTTTCACCCACCTACCAGGGTTGTGGTTCTTTCTTTCTTTCTTTCTTTCTTTCTTTCTTTCTTTCTTTCTTTCTTTCTTTCTTTCTTTCTTTGTTTCCTTCTTTTACAAGTGTACCCATTTTCACTTCCCTGTTGAAGGATGATTTGGATGATTTGTTGAAGGATGACTTTATGCGGTTGGTCCTTGACTTAACAGTTGGAACCATGATTTGCATTACAAAGCAAAGAGGTTGTTAATCGAGTGACGCCCAATTTTACAGCCATGGTTGTTAAGCAAATCACTGCAGATGTTCAGTGAATTATGCAGTCATTAAGCAAATCCAGCTTCCCCTTTGACTTTTGGAACTGGGCTGGGAAAGTTGCATATCTACCTATCTCTGCTTATCTCTTATCTATTTATCTCTGTATCTATCTCTGTGTGTCTGTCTATCTCTTTATCTAATCTATATATCTATTTGTCTATATCTATATCTAGCTATCTATATTTATATCTATGTCATCTATCTACCATCTATTTCTCTCAATCATTTGTCTGCTGTTAAATCTTTACCTATCTCTGTTATATATCTACTTCTCTCTCTCATCTCTATATATCTATGTCTATCTATATATCTATCATCTATATCTTTCAATCATCTATAATCTAATAAATCTCTATCTATATCTCTGTCTATCTCTATATCTATTTATCTATTTCTGCAGTCTATCTAGTTCTGCTTAT
Source organism: Laticauda laticaudata (assembly GCA_004320025.1). Classification (NCBI taxonomy): domain Eukaryota; kingdom Metazoa; phylum Chordata; class Lepidosauria; order Squamata; family Elapidae; genus Laticauda; species Laticauda laticaudata. Next base: position 46,020 of record BHFT01024219.1, on the reverse strand, counting down.
CTATCATCGATCTCTCTTTGTATCTATGTCTATCTATCTCTCTGTCGAATCTATATTATGTCTATATCTATGTTTATCTATATCATCTATCATCTATATCTCTCAATCATTTATCAGCTATTAAATCTTGATCTTTGTTATATATCTACTTATCTTTATCATTTATATATATCTATATCTGTTTGTTTTCTTAACGTTGCTACAACTTTAAAAGCACAACTATAATGACATGGGAAAATACCCGAACAAAGCTGAATACCATACTATATCTTAAGCCCATGTCCCACTGCACCAACAGATGCAAAGAGGATGTAAAACGTTAAAAAAAGCTTGCCATCCTTTGTAAAACGTGATGCATCCGTTGTGTACTCATTGCATACGTGTTTCATACGCTCTGTCCTTTGAGCATCCGTCCACTGCGATTTCATCCGCACAAGAAGTTTTGAGCTGCACAAAACTTTGTGAATGGATGAACTTTCCGCTGTGTACGATGTAAATCCGCGACATCCGAGCAACAAACGTTCTATGTCCGTTATCATCCGTTAAACGTCCGCTGTATCCTCTCAGCATCCTCTGGGCATCCCCTCAACTCAGATCCGCTGCAGCTGAAAACGGAAAGAGGGAGGAAAAAAAAGGGACACGGAACGTCTACACAGCGTTAGTAGCACGGAAATAGAAAGGATGCGCAATGAACGTTTTGCATCCGCTTCCATCCGCTAGGCTTCCTATGAGCATCCGTTTCACATCCCCGCTACATCCTACCCACGTCCGTTCTTTTCCGTTCTTTTCCGTTCTGTTTATGCAAATTTTCGCCACTTTTTGGAGCGGATGACAACGGATGGAGCCACCCCCGAAATTTTGCTCATCCGCTGTGTCCTTTTTGCATTCGTTTTGTGTCCATCGGCCAGTGGGACCAAGCCTTTAAAAATCTCTTTTATCTTATATTTTATCCTACTTGGGGTGCAGTATGTATAGTCCTCAAGTTAGAACAGTTCTTTTAGTGACCATTCAAAGTTGCAGCGGCACTGAAAAAAGTGACTTATGACCATTTTTCATACTTAATGACCATTGCATCACACCTCCCATGGTCACCTGAACCAAATTCAGATGCTTGGCAACTGACTGGTATTTACAACGGTTTGCCGTGCCCCGGGGGTCACGTGATCCCCCTTTTGCGACCTTACTTAACCAACCCTGTGACTAACTTAACAATTGCAGCGATCCACTTAACGACTTGGCAAGGAAGGTTGTAAAATGGGGCAAAACCTACTAAACAGTCTTGCTTAGCAACAGAAACGTAGTACTCAATTATGGTCGTAAGTCAAGGGCTACCTGTATACTTTTCACCACATACATATCCATTACCAAAAAAACCTCTATTTTTTGGTAATACCTCTACAGCCTCTATTTCAGGTTAACCAAGCCAGCTATGAAAAGAGGGGAAAAATGGATTTTATGAACACAAGATGTTTAATAATAAGCCGCTAGCTTTTAATATACATGACATGTATTCTGGGTTTTTTTTAATAAGTCTTCAGGGAAGCAAGTTGCCTTATTCTTGATTAAAATCACATTCCCTAGATAAGTAGTCAAAAAAGGATGTGGCCAGCATCGTATCTTGGGTGGAGTAGCTTTAACCTTTTCCCCAAGGGAAGTACTGTTTAAGTCAAGGGAGTAGTTATGCGTGAAGTATGGAAACCTTCAGAGTATTGTGCAAAATCTATTCAAAATGTTGAGGTGAAGTCAAAAGTAGGCATTTCTTCTGTGTTTTGCTAAACATGAAAGAGACTTGGGAAGTCTTTAGAAAGGCTAAACGCCTTTCTAATTTTGGAAACAAGGTGGAACTTAAAAACAGATCACCCCCAACCAATAGGCTTTTGTGGTGAAATTTGAGTGTGGAATTAAGAATTAGACCGGGGCCTCCGACAGATGTGGCCAAATAACCATGAATAAATGTATTCATGTGGTCACCAAAACCTTGCGTGTGCGATCGGGATGATCCAAACAGACTTTTCGAGAGGCTGCCATTTCTCAGAAATAGTGTAGGGTCTCCTGCTTGGGTGGTAGGTTGGACTAGTCCAGGGGTCTTCAACCTTTTGGATCTCGAAGACCACCAAACTCATAATTTTAAATCCGGCAGACAAGAGACTCTGGGAAAATCCCCAAAAAAAGTTTGCAGGAAAATTCCCATCCTGTTTTCCTACCGATCGATTGTTCTTTATTTGGGATCACAGGAGTCTGTCTCCAGCTCCGTTCATAGGGGAGGGGGGGGCAGAGAGACTTTTGGCTTCATGCAAGGAAAGCAGCAGAAGTCTTTATTTCTTTCTTTCTCTCCTCCAAACTCCACCAGAAACGAGTCTTTGCCAGTGCAGCTCTTGGAGCAGGAGGCCTTGCAGGGTCCCAAAGACTCATATCTGGTGGAGTGTGGGGGAGAGAAAGACAGACTTTGGCTGTTTTCCATGCATGCAACCCAAAAAACCAAAAGCAGAAAAAGAAACAAGCAGAAAGAAGCAGCCTAGTGGCCAGGCGAGGCACAGGGGTGAGTGGGGCAAGTCCTCCACCCTCCACCCTTTCCCCCTCCCCTCACTACCTCATGCTATTTGCAGTGCAAGTGATACAAGCCTTGTGTTCCCGCGGGCCATGTGGGTGGCACAGCCTTGTGTTCCTGCACAGCCTGGATTAATTGTTTTGGGGGTGACATTTCTTTGCAGACCACCAAAATTTTCTTGAGGACCACCAGTGTTCACCGGCCCACTGGTTGGCGACCACTGGCCTAGACGACATACAAGGTCCCTTCCAACTCTGTTAATATAATCCTGGGGTCCCCAAACTTGGCATCTTTAAGACTTGTGGACTTCAGCTCCCAGCATTCCTCAGCCAGCCAGCTATCTGATCTAATCTTCCCACAATCCAGCAGCTGTATCCCATTTGCTAACAAGATGGATTTGATGAGGGAAACCAACAAAAAAAGAGGCCACATCATTCTCCTCTATTGCTGGCCAAAGCCCATTTGGATTCACTGGGAAGAACATCTCGATAAATAAAATAAATAAAAATGACAAAGGACTTCCTGGTTGCGTTTGGAGGGGTCTCTGTGTCCAAAATCAAGAATCTGAAAGGTGAGCCAGCTGGCATTCCTTGGAAAAAAATTGCAAACAGTCCCTCCACACCAAGGGCCTTCAAATTTAGCAAGTTTCAGACTTGTGGACTTCAACTCCCAGGATTCCTGAGCTAATATGACTGGAGGAGGAATTCTAGGAGTTCAAGTCCACAAGTATTAAGACTGTCAAGTTTGAAGAGCCCTGAATTCTATCATCTTTCTGTCTGTCTGTTTATTGTCTCTCCATCCATCCAGCTCTATCTTTCTATCTATCTATCTATCTATCTATCTATCTATCTATCTATCTATCTATCTATCTATCTATGTTCTATCTATCCATCCATCCATCATCTACCACAAGGGCCTTCAAACTTGGCAAGTGTAAGACTTGTGGACTTCAACTCCCAGAATTCCAGAGTTAACATGACCGGAGGAGGAATTCTGGGAGTTGAAGTCCACAAGTCTTAAAGTTGCCAAGCTTGGAGACCTATGTGCTGGAGTAAAGTGCCCTCTTTCCCCCGCTCCCCCAATCAGTATCTGGGTTGCAGTCAAGCACATCTGGAACAGATCAAAAGGAGCTGATCAGCTGTAAGAAAATGATAACAAGTAGTCCTGGACTTACCATCTCAGTTGAGCCCCAAATGTCTGCAAAAAAACAACCAGGCTCAGGAAGAACCAAGGATCCTACGGTCATTGTCCTCCTCCTCTTCCCTTCCACTCTGCAAACCCCACTCTTTTCTAGCATGGATGATTTTACCTCGTTTGGTCATGATTAAAAAAACTACCAGCAACAAGGACTCCTCCCCCTCCTCCTCTCTGCTAACCCCACTCCATTCTAGAAGTGATGTTGTTACTTACTTGGGTAATGAAATTTCTGCAAGAAAACAGCCAAGCTCAGAAAGAACCAAGGACACCACAATTCTCATTCTCCTCCTCCTCCTCTTCTTCTCCTCTTCAAGCTCCCTGCAAACCCTATTCCCTTCTAGGAACTGATGATGTTACCTAGTTGGGTAATGAAATGTCTGCAAGAACACAGCCAAACTCAGGAAGAACCAAGGATCCTATGGTCATTGTCCCCCTCCTCCTCTTCCCTTCCACTCTGAAACCACACTCTCTTCTAGCATGGATGACTTTACTTAGTTTGATGATGAAATGTTTGCAAGAAAACTACCAGCACCAAGGATACCCTCTCCATCCTCCTCCTCTCCTCTCTGCAAACCCTACTCCCTTCTAGAATTGATGATGTTACCTAGTTGGGTAATGAAATGTCTGCAAGAACACAACCAAACTCAGAGAGGACTCCAAGGACTCTTCAGTCCTTTTTTTCCTCCTCCTCTCTGCAACCCTTCCCTCCCTTCTAGCATCGATGAGGTTACCTAGTTGGGTTGTGCAACGGCTGGCAGAAAACCACTAAGCTCAGGGAACAGCAAGGGCCCCACCATTCAACCCTGGGCCACAAACATCGTTTTCTTATCAGAAGCAGAAACTAAATCCTGCCTCAAAACGATCGAATGAGAAGTGGCAAATTTAGCCATGAGAAACGAGGGCCAAGAGAGAGAGCAGAGGAGGGCATTTTCGAAGGGTGTCAACACAGGTTACGACCTGCTCTCGATTACTCTACAACCATGATATGCAACCATGGGTGGTTGCATATTGTGGGTTGTAGAGCAACCGAGAACAGGTCGTAACCTCCCCTTGCATTGACAGCGATTTGACAGTGGGGCCCGTGACCCCGAGCGTGGTGGGCTAACCTTCCCTGCCATGGGTTCAGTCGGAGGCTGGAGGACCATCTGTCGGAGGATGCTGGAATTTGGATCCTTGCCCCGAGAAGAAGGTTGGGTACAGCAGCTTCACAATCCCGACTTTGTGATCCAACCAAGACTAGTACTTTTGCCCAGGAAGTCAAATCACACCTCCATGGCCTTTTCTAGATGCCACTAAGATGCATTTATTGAAACAAATTCCCATGACTGCATCTGTGGGGGGAGGGGAGTTTTGTGTTCTTTCAACAGGTAGTCCTTACTAGGAGTGGGATTCTACCTGGTCGGACCATTTCTATAGAACGGGTTGTTAAGATTCTGCGCAGTTCGGAGAACCGGCAAATCGTGCCCCTGGCTGGCCCCACCCATCCTCTCCCACTCACTCCTTACCTGGCATGAGCACCATCAAACTTGCCTGTTTGATAAGTTGCTATTTTTCCTTTTTTTTTTCCCCCAACCATCAACTGTTCTGCTGTGCTGGGAGATTTAGTTTAGCTAGGAAGCAGGAAACTGTTGGATGTCTTGTTTTCCAGCTAATCGAAACGCAGTGCTGATCTTTCTTAAGGACTGAAGCTTCTATTTTTCAATGTGGACTCAGGTAGCAGATTGCAGAAAGATAGATCTCTGAGTGAATCTGTGATTCTGGGAGCAACTCAATCTGCCTGCCTGCTTTGCCTGATTTTGGGGAAAGGTTGCTCTTTTTTATATATAAAAAATTCAATATTTACACAAATATTTATAATATTTACACACCAGCCACGCCCACCCAGTCACATGACCACCAAGACACGCCCACAAATTAGCCCATGCCCACAGAACCAGTTATCAAGAAATTTGAATCCCACCCCTGGTCCTTACAACTTATGAGCACAACTGAGCCCCAAAATTGATGTGGCTATATTTATGTTTTGCCCCATTTTACCACATTTCTTTCCTCAATTGTTAAGCAAATCACTGTGTTCTGACCCAGCTCCCCAAACATGACAGACCGTGTGAAGTGAACTCAAAAAGTTCCTTTATTAGGAGCACCAGTAGCCCCGGCAGGCTAACCAGACCATCTGGCTGGAAGATGAATAGTTGCCTGCCACACCTGTTCATCTCCGCCCTCTGCCTTTTATCCCCACAGCTAGAGTGGGGTCTTGCTAGCAGCGGTGGCTTTTCTGTTCCAAGGACCGGCCCATAGATGTCCACTGCTCTCCTCTCCTCTGCCTTCTGCGGCCGGCCGGCCCAGACTCTGCCTCTGTCTCTTTCTCTCTCTGCCAGCTCTCTTCCCTCTTCCCCCCTCAGAGCTCCCAGGTTGACTTGATGCTGACCTGACTCCACGCCTCCTCCTTCTCCGCCTCCTCTGATTTGGCTTCTGGACAAGCCACGACACACTGCAGTTGTTAGTAACACATTTATAATGTGAATCTGGCTTCCCCGTTGTCTTTGCTTGTCAGACGGTCGCAAATGTTGATTATGGGACTCTGTAACCATCATAAATCAAAGTCGGTTGCCAAATCTCCAAATTTTGATCACTTGATAACAGAAATGCAACAGTCATAAGTGCGAAAAACAGTTATAAATTACTTTTTCCAGTGCCATTTTAACTTGGGTCATTAAACGAATGGTTGTAAGTCGAGAACCATCTATACAGGTAATGGTTTTCCTTTTACAACACCAGGAGGGTGTAAGGGACCGGACTCCCCAAACCGGTTGTTAAATGAGTCTGATTTTACAGAAAGTGAATCACTTCAGTTGTTAAGTCAGTCACATAGTCGTTAAGCAAATCCAGCTCCCCCCCATTGACTTTGCTTGATGTTACTATTACTATTAATCCTCCCATCCTTCCTATCACCCACCCCCTCCCACTTGTGACTGTATGACTGTAGCCTTGCTGCTTGTATCCTAACGATTTATGACTGTTTCCTAGTATGACTTGATGGCTTATTGTACCCTATGACTATTATTAACTGTCGTACCTGATGATTCTTGACGAATGTGTTTTATTTTTTCTTTATGGATACTGAGAGCATTTCCACCAAGACAAATTCCTTGTGTGTCCAACCACACTTGGCCAATAAAGAATTCTATTCTATTCTATTCTATTCTATTCTATTCTTATTGTATGCTATGATTCTTATTGTTGTACCTTATGATTCTTGACTCTTGACAAATGTATCTTTTCTTTTTATGTACACTGAGAGCATTTGCACCAAAGACAAATTCCTTGTGTGCCCAATCAGACTTGGCCAATAAAGAATTAAAGGGCCCAGCAAAGATTAGACCACCTGAGACCTCTCAGAAAACAACAACTGAATGAAAAACTGCTGGTGACCTTCTACCGCTGCACCTTAGAGAGTATCTTTACTTACTGCACACTTCTGTATGGTTTGCCAATTGCACAGGGGCAGATAGGACAGCACTCCAGAGGGTGAAGGTCATTGCCCAGAGGAACCTGGGTTGCCCTCTCCCCTCTTTGGAAGAGCTTTATGGCTCCCGCTGCCTGAAGAAAGTTCAAAACATCCTCCAAGATCCATCTCATCCTGCGCACCCTTTTTTGGAACTATTACCATCTGGCAGATGGTACAGGAGAATAATAAAAACAAAGAGAAATAGGCAGAAAAACAGCTTCTATCCCAGGGCAGTAACTCTATTGAATTCTACTGTATAGGCAATATTAATGCAATATCAGAGGTTTTCAATTCAGCGTACAGAATGCGAAGGATAGGTTCATTTTCACAGTCATAATGTACACTGAAGATGGCATTTAATTTCATTGTATGAGGTGCAATGACAATAAAGCAAACTAAATTCTGTTCTATTCTCTACAGATACACCGATGTGATTGACATTGTCCAGGCCCTTCAGACTCACCCGGATGTAGACGTGAAGGCCTCCTTTGCGATTGGCGCAGTCACAACGTGCGTTGAGCCCCTCAGTTCTTACATGGAACACAGGTACACAACCCGTGTCCATGCTCAGGTGCCTGTTTGTTATTGTTTGCCGGCAGCAGGTACGGACGGCTGAGGTCTCGGAGAGCGAGGTCTCAGATGAGGAGCCTGTGTGTGATGTAGGGATGGGGCCAGGACCATCAGGGAGGGGAGTGCTGCCTTCGGAGATGGTGGAGGCTGGCAGCAGTGAGGAAGAGGTCCCCGAGGAGCCTGTGCCTAGTGCCCCTGCGTGCAGGGCTGCTCGAAGGAAAGAGCAGCTGCAGCAGCACGGGAGACTTGGAAGTAAGGCTGCAAGGTAATGGCCCCTCCCTGAGGAGATAAAAGCCAGCTGAGAAACCAGAGTTCTTTGCAGGAAGCAAATAAGTTCTTGCACTCAAGCCTTGTGGACGTTCGGACTATCTTGGCTGGTGTTTGGAGACTCTTTGATTTATTGTTTAGGAACTTTATCTGTTGTTCTTGGCAGCCTTGCAAAAACTTGGCCAGGCTTTTTCTTATCGGAGCTAATTAGTTGGAAGCAGCCTTTTATCTGTGAAGAAACAGGATTCATAAATGAAACAGTAAAAGGTTGTGCTGTTACTTTTGTCTCGTGTTTGCTCTCTGGGAACCAGGTTTGGGTCAGAACACTGTTCCCGCAGGTCAGGTGTGGGCAATTAGTATCCCCCCACATAAGAAATTTGAGACTGTTGTGGAAGGCAGCTCTTTATTCATTTCATTTCTTTGTATCCCTTCGTTGTTATTATTATTATTTTTTTTACAAATAACTCGATATATTCAGCACGCCTTCCTCCTCCTCTTTTGCCCACAACAACCACCCTGAGGGAGAGAGTGAATGCCCAAAGACACCCATCATGGCTAAGGTGGGATTCCCAAATCCTGTCTCCTGCTTTCTACCTTGAGGCCCAAATGCAGTGATCTCCAAAACTTGGCAACTTTTTAAGACGTGTGGACTCCAACTCCCAGAATTCCCCAGCCAGGCACAGTTGAAGTACTCCACATGTCTTTCTTTTTTTAAAACAAGATTTTTTATTTTTCTTATCTACAAACATGTCATTGCGTGAACAGTGTGATACCTGGGTGTCTTACATTTTAAAACAAATATGACAGTATTTCCATATTTAATACGTTTAACAAAATTATAAAATTTCACCTCAGTATACAATTTTTCCCTTTAATTATTCATTAGTTCAATGAATTATTTTGTATCAATCTCCATATTCTAAATATCTCTTTTTACTAGTGATAACATATTATTAATTGTATTTGTGGTATTTAACAGATTTAGTTATATTATCCAACATTTATCCCCTTTTAATGTTAATTGTACCTGTTATATTTTAATACGTCCCTCTCTAATCTCATTTCAGTACATAGGTCATATTTCCCATCTTGTATTCATTTGACAATTATACATTCTAATAACAATATATATATTATCTATTACTATATCTTAAATATGTCTATATTTCCCCCCTCAAATTCCACATGACTTCTTTCCCACATAATTCATATTAATTTTACATATATCCCACTAGCAATTTTTAACAATAATATATTCCATATTCTAATTAAAATATTCGGCCTTATATTTCTTTAACTATTTGCATGTCTTTAGGAATAAGTATTAATTCCCCATTTTCCCCATTTTATCAAAATTAATCATTATATATCTTAACTCCTATAACACTTCTTCATGTGGAATCTCTATCCTTTCTCTCTTTAACCAGAGGTGGGATTCTACCAGTTCTCCCCTATTTGTCAGAACCGGTTGTTAACCTTCTAAGCAGTTCGGAGAACCGGTTGTTAGAAGAAATTACTGGCCTAATCCTGTAAGGAAGGCAGGAAGGAAACATTCTGGTGTTGCTTACAGAAACTGCCTCTCTGTTAACCCTAATTACATTCTTGGCAGGACTAGACTTTCTGTCTCAGGAACGTCTCTGGAGATTTTTCCCCCTCCTTTGCTGGTATTTTGTTTGTGTGGAGGGACCATTCAAAGTTACAGTGGCACTGAAAAAAGTGACCTATGACCATTTTTTACACTTATGACTGTTGCAGCATGAGAGGCGAGGAGATGCATACCTCGATGTGAGTGATATTGAATTGGCCACAACCAGCCAATAACATGACCACCAAGCCATGCCCACCACCTAAGCCACACCCACAGAAACGGTTGTTAAAATTTTTGAATCCCACCCCTGTCTTTAACCATCATCTCTTGCTCTCTTTGCAGTATTTACTCCACACGTTTCCAATTTAGAGACCGCAAATTAGGCCAAAGTGGCTGAGATTATCCAAGAATGGATAAAATTAGTGGATCTCAGTTGGCTTCCATTAACTTGAAGAACACAGCAAAGTATCTGCGGAAGGAAAATGATTAAAGCAATGGTTCTCAACCTTAGGAAATTGAAGATGTGTGGACTTCAAATTTCCAAGGTTGAGGAACACAGGTTTAAAGGCTTAAACCCAACAGGTACCTTATTCAGGAACTGGCTTCTTATGCCCCATGAGTCGTATTCCGTGAGCTTTCAGCCCAGAAGTATGTTCACTATCAAAATGTCAAAGCCTGCAGAATTGAATTTGAATCCCAAGAAGACACTTGTCAAGGATTAACTCTCTCTAAAGTTCTGACTACAAAATTTGCCCACACTCATCCTTGTCTTTTTCAGGTTTCTTTTCCCCAAGTTTCTGGACCAGTGTTCCCAAGGTCAGTATTTCTCCAAAGTTGGCTTGTTGTAGAGATGAACTGGCACTGTGTGATGCCCACAACCCTCAGTTAACAAAAGCCGCACGATGTGAGGGATGATGGCCATCTCTTCTAGAAGGCCCATTTGAAGGAGTCAGCCATAATGCCACAAACAGATAGAGCAAGGTTTTCCAAACTTCACAACTTTAAGACTTCTGTCTGCGGAGATTCTCACTCTATTCAGGGCCTGGTTATACCAAAGGAGCTTTTTTTTTCAAGAGGCAGCTAGACTTTCTTGTTTTTCTTTGAAGACATTTCATTCCTCATCCAGGAAGCTTCTTCAGCCCTGACTGGATCTTTCCAGTCCCTTCCATCCAGTCAGAGCTGAAGAAGCTTCTTGGATGTGAAGCGAAACGTCTTCAACTAAAAATAAGGAAGTCCAGTTGCATCTTGAAATAAAAACACCTTTGAGTTTAAGACTTGTGGACTTCAACTCCCAGAATTCCCCAGCCAGCATGGGGAATGATGGGCCTTTTATGATTTGTGGGCTTCAACTCCCAGAATTCCCCAGCCAACAAGTCATAAAGGGGTCCTCGCTCCCCACCTCTGCTTTGCAAAATGGCATTGTGAAGCGCCAAAGAACAGAGCGTTCTTGTTCTTGCATTGATGGCCTTTTTTCCTTGGCAGGGTTAGTGAGTAACGTGGTGTTCACAAGCCATACAACCGAGCAGAGAAACCCGCTTCTCGTCCAGCTGCAGAAACTCATCCGAGCTGCCAACTCTTCCGTTTCTTTTATCCTGGCAGAAAACGGCATTGTAACTCGGTAATCTATAAAACATTTGAAAAGCCCCAAAATGATAAAAGCTGAAGAACTACTCTGTAAGGTGGGTTGAGCAGAGAGGGAGGGACTGGCCCAGTCACCCAGCTGGCTTTCATGCTTAAGGCAGGACTAGAACTCACCGCCTCCTGGTGATTGGCCCAAAGTCACCCAGCCAGCTTTCATGTCTAAGGCGGGACTAGAACTCACCGCCTCCTGGTGATTGGCCCAAAGTCACCCAGCCGGCTTTCATGTCTAAGGCGGGACTAGAACTCACCGTCTCCTGGTGATTGGCCCAAAGTCACCCAACTGGCTTTTGTGCCTAAGGCGGGACTACAACTCACTCTCCTGCTTTCTAGCTTGGTGCCTTAACCACTAACTAGACCAATGGCTCTTTTTGTCCTCAATGTGAAAAATACTTCACTCACTACAATTGTTTTGAATGCTCTGCCATATCTCATGTCTTTCATATTTATCTTTTTATTAATTTTGAAAGCTGACCAGAATCAGTTTATCAACGAGGCGGACAGCACATAAATGTCATTAATAAATGAAGAATTGCAAGCCAGGACAAGATAAAACAGATCTTATAGCCTCATAGATTCAAAGAAAGAGAGAATGAGCGTTTCCATCAAGCTTCAGAGTTTAGGAACAGTTTTTCCCTACCTGATGTCACTTCTGGGGCTTTGGCACATAACACAACACGGTCTTTGAAGTTGAGGCGTTGATTGGAAAATTGGAAGACGCAGCCCTTAGCGCACATCTGGAGAGATCAATTTTCAGAGAGGCTGCTTTAAAGGCCCTGTGAAAACAAAAATCTCAGTAAATATTAATGTCAATAAAATTTTGATTCTCTCCCGCTAGGAATGAGGACATCGAGCTAATCCTTTCAGAAAACAGCTTCTCCGACCCCCAGATGTTGGCAACTCGCTATTTAATGTACCCTGGCTGGCAAGTATCTCTGTTCAGCAAAATGTTTGACCCAGTGACTTTTAATATGTGTGTATATATGTATACAGGGAGTCCTTGACTTAAGAACAGTTCATTTAATCATCAATATCATTTAACGACCCCATAATCCCTTATGGGGTGGGGTCTGGCCAAGTGAATGGAGCTAGCAGTGTTTACTGGTCGGATGCTCTTCCTGTTGCCAATGAGGAGTTTTGTTCGGCAGATATATTCTCATTGCGTGTTCAGAGAGAGGAATATCTGCCTCTACCTAGGATCAAACTCACAGCCTCCTGATTGTGAGGCAAGAACTTCACCTCTAGGCTGCCATTGCACCACTCTTAAGAACAATTCATTTAATGACCGTTCAAAATTACAACAGCACTGAAAAAAGTACTTACCATGGTTTCTCAGAGTTATGATCTTTGCCGCATCCTCACAGCCACGTGATCAAACTTCAGAAGCTTGGCAATTGATTCATATTTATGACCAGTGAAGTGTCCCTGGGGTCACGTGATTCCCTTTTGTGACCTTCTGACAAGGAAAGTCCACGGGGGAAGCCAGATTTCACTTAACAACTGGGTTAGTAACTTAACAACTGCAGTGAGTTCATTTAACTGTGGCAAGAAAGGGCGTAAAATAGGGCAAAACTCACCTAACAAATGTCTAATTTAACAACAGAAACATTGGGCACATTTGTGAAGTGACTCTGCAGTCATAGAGTATCTTAACTTACTGCACCTCTGTAGGGTTTGCCAATTGCACAGGGGCAGATAGGACAGCACTCCAGAGGGTGAAGGTCATTGCCCAGAGGATCCTGGGTTGCCCTCTCCCCTCTTTGGAAGAGCTTTATGGCTCCCGCTGCCTTCAGAAAGTTCAAAACATCCTCAAAGATCCATCTCATCCTGGGAAACCTCTTTTTTGGGGGGTGGGAATTATTACCATCTGGCAGCCGGTACAGAATAATAAAAACAAGCACAAATAGGCTGAAAAACAGCTTCTATCCCAGGGCAAGTTTGGAGCTCCCTGTTTTATAAGAACTTGTGGAATTCAATTCCCAGAATTCCTCCTGGCTGGAGAATTCTGGGACTTGAAGTCCACAAGTCTTCAAGCTGCCAAGTTTGGAGACCTCTGCCTGTATAACAGATAACATATAATCAGAATTGGAAAGGACCTTATAGGTCATCTAGTCCAACCCCCCCTCCCCCCCAAGTGGGAGACCCTACACCATTTCTGACAAATGTCAGGCTTCCCAGAATGCACTTCTGTTAAGGTAAATGGAGCTTTATCCCTCTGGGATAAGAATTTTTAGGAATTTTTCTTCTCCGCTATGTGCAAAACTTAATCTTCCTCTCATGGCCCAGCCCTTCCAGCTGCAGGCCAGCACATCTGGAACCCTTCTCACACTGTTTATATGATCGCATGAAATTACAATTTTTTGGGGCCTATTCTGTTTTGAGGTGCACATATGTTTAGCACGTTCCTTATTTTTATTTCATGGAAAAATAACAACTTGCAGCCTAAATTCAAGGCTGTTGTCAAGTTGAGACCAAACCAGGCGCAGTTAAGCAGAACTATAAACTTACAATGATTTTATTTAGTGACCATTCAAAATTACAACGATACTGGAAAAGTCCCTTCTGATTAATCCTCACACTTATGACTATCCCGGAATTCCCACAGTCACATGATCAAAATTCAGGCACTTGGCAACTGGCATGTACTTGTGACAGTTGCAATGTCCCAGGGTCTTGTCATCACCTTCCCAGATTGTCAGTTGGGGAAGCCAGTCTCGCTTAACGGATGCATGATTCACTTAACAACTTTAAGAAGTTTGCTTAACAACCGTGGTTAGAAAGGTGGTAAAATGGATCAGAGCTCATTTAACTGTCTTGCTTCGTGATGGAAATTTTGGGTTCGGTTGTGGTCGTTAAGTCGAGGACAACTTGTATTACCTGTGTAGAATATTATTTTAATGCTCTTTTTAACATGCGTGCCAAGCTCAAACCAGACAACTCCAGACAAAATATATTTGCTGTGATTACAATATTCATTATCTCTTCTTCAGCTGTTTCCCTCCTTTGGAAAGCAGAACTTGCCTACTTTATTAAAATGTTCCAAAATGTAAAATTGACTTTTAAAGCCATTTGCCTGCTTTTCAAAAAGCAATTCGTAATTAAGAGTGAATATTTTCCTTTAATTAATTAATTAATATTTTTCCCCTTTCAGGTTTGATGGGAAATTTAGAGCTGGTTCTGTCTTCCCCCCCATGGTCCAAATTTGTGTGTGGTTTAACCGTCCTTTGGAGAAAATGCGCTTTGCAGCCAAATGTAAAGGTAAATTATCGGGGGGGGGGGGTTAGCACCATGGAGTCCTAAAATGGGCATTTTGTCCCTCTGGAATGGCTAACAAGAATATATAACTGAAACTCTTTATCAGAAGATGCAGCCTTGGTATAAACTTCAGATGAAATATGTTTACTATCATTTTAAAAACTCACAAGTAATGTAATATTTTTTTTTTATTCTATGTATCTGATCCTAGAGCACTTCTTAAAAAAAGAAAGGGTTTTCTTGAAGCCAATTTTTCCCTCAACATTGTCACTGTCTTTATTGTATATAATTTGTTAGCTTGTGCAGAAGTACTTGGGGATAAAATATGCACAGAATTCAGCTGTTGTATTTCTCTAATTCAGAGTTTTTGATCTTGGAGACTTTAAGAAAAGTGGACTTCAACTCCCAGAATTCTCCAGCCAGCGATGCTGGCTGGGGAATTCTGGGAGTTGAAGTGCACCCCTCTTAATGTCATCAAGATTGAGAAACACTGAATTAGAGGGAAATCAAACGCTCCATAAGATTTTGCAAAAACCCAAAATGATGTTAAATGTTCCTTCTACCCTTTCAGCCACCCAGGTAGATCAAAAGAGGCAGCTCCTTGATCACATCCTTGTAGCCACCATCTTGAATTTTTTTGCCCATAGTAGACAACTTATAACCTCTTTGAGGGGAAAAAAATGGCAATCCCACCTTTCTTAAGGTGCCATTAAAAGACAAACTTCTATTGAGATCCAGTTTGACAACGCAGCTCAGCTGTGTTTAAGCCAAAGGACCTTCCTAATTAGAAATACACAAAAACGGGTGGACTTCAGCACCCAGCATCCCCAGTCAACATGGACACCTAGGAATTCTGGGAGTTGAGGTCCACCCTTCTTAAAGGTGCCACGGTTGAGAGACACTGCTCTAATCATCAAAATTGTTTTTTCAAACAGCATTGAAGTCATCCAACAAATCGAGTCCATTCTCTGGAAACATATACCACATTTTTGGCAAAGTCAAGTTTTCAGGTAAATGTTTAGCCTCAACCTCATCCCCCTTTTCCAAATTATTTTTGCTGGTATTTAGAACAAGATGGGGGGGGGGGGGG